>PVIR01011696.1:0-46519 GCA_004026965.1 Petromus typicus
GGGGACAATGTTGAGATTGTAACAAAAAAGTAAGGAAACAAATTTTATATATATGGGGGGGTGGTAGGGTGGGTGGGGCTATGGGAAAAAAATGAGAATTAAGTTGTGTCTTATACTGGTACAAATCCCCATTATGGAGTGCAATCATGATGTGTATATTTAATGTACCAATAAAGATAATTTAAAAAAAAAAAAGAAATTGTGACTATATTGGTAGTTTCCTATGAATTTTAACACATCTGCCACAGGGCCATAATTTCTATGTCTTGCTGCTGGATGGCTCTGAACTGTGGGTGGTACAAACCCCTGATGGGACAGACATGCATGTACCATCTGGTTCAAGCCAGCTTAAATGCATTAAACTTCTTAGGAGCAATGATGTTTCCTTCCCTTAATGTTTTTCCAGGTTAGGATCTTACAGATACTACATAATTGAGTAATATTTGTTGAGTTTTAACTAAAATCAAGGAAGTATTCTTTTTATACATTTGCCTATATATTACTGTTTGGATTCTTGGAAACAAGGACAGTATCATACAGGGATGACAAAAATTCAAGTTGTTGTAAAAAGGATGTCTTTTGGGAAAAGACAATTTTTATAATTTGTCTGTGTTAAATATGCTATTGATTATATTCTCAATGGTGATATCTATAATTTTCTGACGTGAAGTCTGAAGTTATAAAATGTAAGTAGGTGATTAAAGTAATTATTGAAAATACTGAATTCAGCTTATCTTTCTGCATTTCAATTATTTTAATATATTTTGGGTTTTTTCCCTCTTTTACTGTTTTTGTCATATGCCAGTAAATCAAGTGCAACTCATTACATCAAAAGGAACTGGTGAAAAGCCACTTACCATGGATGAAATAGAGAACTTCAGTCTCACTGTTAATCCATTGAGTGATAGACTTTCCCTGCTAAGTACCAGCAGTGAGACAATTCCAATGGTTGTTTCTGATTTTGATCTTCCAGACCAACAAATAGAAATACTTCAGAGTTCTGACTCTGGATGTTCACAGTCCTCTGCTGGGGACAACTTGAGTTATGAAGTTGATCCTGAAAATGTGAATGCCCAAGAGGACTCTCACATGCCAAAAACAAGGTCCCCAGATGATGATGTTCAGCAGGTAGTGTTTGACCTGATATGTAAAGTTGTAAGTGGCCTTGAAGCAGAATCTACTTCAATTACATCTGAATTAGAAATTGAAACGCTGCCTCCAAAGACTGACGATTTATATTTAAATGAAGAAGCACTTAAGAATGAAGATCAGTCCACTCATCAAAGTCAAAGTTCTTTGCTAAGTAATGAAAGTCCTCAATTTCTGTCCGTGTCTGCAGAGGAAGGCCAAGAGTACTTCTTGGCAAATGGAATTTCCAGAAATAGCTCTTCACCTTGTATTTCAGGAACCACACAGACTCTCCATGATTCTTCTATTGCTTCCACAGAAACCAAATCTAGACAAAGGAGTCACAGTAGTATTCAGTTCAGCTTCAAAGAAAAATTATCAGAAAAGGTCTCAGAGAAAGAAACAATTGTTAAGGAATCGGGTAAACAACCAGGAGCAAAACCAAAAGTAAAACTTGCCAGAAAAAAGGATGATGACAAGAAAAAAACATCAAATGAAAAACTCAAACAAACGAGTGTATTCTTTAGTGATGGTCTGGATTTAGAAAACTGGTATAGCTGTGGAGAAGGAGAAATTTCTGAAATTGAAAGTGACATGGGTTCTCCAGGATCACGGAAATCTCCCAATTTCAATATCCATCCTCTCTATCAACACGTGCTCCTATATCTCCAGTTGTATGATTCATCAAGGACTCTGTATGCTTTCTCTGCCATCAAAGCCATCTTGAAAACTAATCCTATTGCTTTTGTAAATGCCATATCAACCACCAGTGTAAATAATGTATATACACCCCAGTTGTCTCTGCTTCAGAATTTGTTAGCCAGACACCGGATTTCTGTTATGGGCAAAGACTTTTACAGTCACATTCCAGTGGACTCTAATCATAACTTCCGGAGTTCTATGTATATAGAAATTCTTATTTCCCTCTGCTTATATTATGTGCGTAGCCATTATCCAACTCATGTCAAGGTTACTGCCCAGGATTTAATAGGCAATCGAAACATGCAGATGATGAGCATAGAAATTTTGACTCTACTCTTTACTGAGCTGGCAAAAGTAATAGAAAATTCCACAAAAGGTTTCCCAAGTTTTATTTCTGATATGCTATCAAAATGCAAAGTTCAGAAAATAATTCTTCATTGCTTGCTGTCATCTATCTTCAGTGCACAGAAATGGCATAGTGAAAAAATGGCAGGTAAGAACTTGGTTGCTGTGGAGGAAGGATTCTCAGAGGACAGCCTTATCAATTTCTCAGAAGATGAATTTGACAATGGCAGCACACTTCAGTCACAACTACTTAGGGTACTTCAGAGGCTGATTGTCCTAGAACATCGAGTAATGACCATTCCTGAGGAGAATGAAACAGGTTTTGATTTCGTTGTATCTGACCTGGAACACATCACTCCCCATCAGCCCATGACTTCTCTTCAGTATTTGCAGGCTCAGCCAATCACATGTCAAGGCATGTTCCTCTGTGCAGTGATACGAGCTTTGCATCAACACTGTGTGTGTAAGATGCACCCACAGTGGATTGGTTTAATCACATCTACTCTGCCTTACATGGGAAAAGTCCTACAGAGAGTGGTTGTCTCTGTGACGCTACAGCTATGCAGAAATTTGGACAATCTAATTCAGCAGTACAAATATGAAACAGGATTATCTGATAACAGGTAAGTGTTGCTTTTAACTTTGTTGTCATTGACATTTTTCATATATGTGACTCTACTTAAATGTCCAGAAAGTCATTCACAAGTAGTACTACTAAGGGCTACTTGTACAATACATGTTAGCATACATTAAAATTCTAGTCCACAGAAAAAGCAAAAAAAAAGTTAGTGGTTTTCAGCAGTTAATAGATAACATGTTATTTTTATGAAGAAAATTCAGTTTGAGGAAGAGTATCAAAGAATATAGATTAGAAAATGGAAAGAACACTTAAACGGTTTTTCTCCGAAGGGCTAAAATTTATTTTGAAGATTGTATTAGTCAGTTTTCTGATTGCTGGGACAAAGAAACTGACACCCATAGGATAAAGGAGAGGAGCTTTATTGTGGGTCAAAGTATGAAAGATTTAATCCATTAGGCTGGCTCCAACAGAGAGCATGGTAGACCAAAGCTACTTGCTTCCTGATAGTCAAGAAGCACAGCACAGGGGAAAAGCCCTCCAAAGGCACTTGCCCAATGGCCTGGCTCCAACTAAGCCTCCTTGCCCAATAGCACTTTGAGCTTATGAACATAAGTAGATTAATCCGCTAGCGAGTATAGTCCCCCTATGATCCAGTTAGCTCTTCAGGGGCATTGATCCGGTCAAGTTGAGAAGATTAGGTCTTCTTAACTCAGCTGGAAAAAGCAGTAAGTTCTGAAAATGATTTTCTTCCTTTTACCTGATATGTTACCTAAGTGCAAATTATTTGAGACTGATATTTACAAGTAATTCTTTTCCACTTAATTTTGCTTCTTATTTTGGATTTCCTTCTTTTGATTCGCACTGTTTATCTAGGCCATGTTCAGAATGTTTCATAGATGGATGTCTGATTTTCTTAATATTACATCAACTACTTCATCAGCTAGTGAGAAGACTGCTTGTATTGTTTAATACAGTATTGATATTCCTTCCATTTGCTAGAAGTCAGAGATTTCCTGGCCAAATATGTTTTTTTTATTTTGTATAAAATTTGTTAACCAACACAAATCTTTCAGTTTATTTTCAACAAACTAAGATAAACCAGTAGTAGAAGTGAAACCAGTTAGCATATATATTGAAATTTAAAACTATAGAATTTATAGTTTGGAGAAGTTTTGAACTTCTATTTTCTATTTATCTCATTTTTCTGTTTCCTTCTTTGTGTTTCACATATAAGAAAAACCACATATTTGCACTTGTATTTGATTTGTATATGCATAATAAGGATGTGTTCACATGTGTATATTATATATATGTACACACTACACACATAAAACCATAGACTTTAGGCCTGAAGATAAATAAAAATCTTGATCCCTGTCCAATTCTTTAACCAAAAAGAACTTAACTACATTTAGATAAATTCATTTATAGATTAGGAAATAAAACCCCTGATTTATTGATTTAGTCATTACTTCATTGACCTACTGAGCACCTAATGTGTGCATGGTAACTGTTGAATATTTACCCATGATAAAATATGAATTACATCTTCACACAACTTATGTTTAGATGAATATATTTTATTACAGGCCTCTGTGGATGGCATCAGTTATTCCACCCGATATGATTCTTACTCTCTTAGAAGGGATTACAGCTATTATCCATTACTGTTTATTGGATCCAACTACACAGTATCACCAAGTAAGATCATATTCATACTTGACTCCTCTTAAAGACTGCTTCAGGAAGCCTCCGCTTGTAAACTTAAATAAATGTTTTCTTTCTTCCACTTTTAATAGCTTTTGGTCAATGTAGACCAAAAACACTTGTTTAAAGCACGCAGTGGAATACTGTCGATCCTTCACATGATCATGTCCTCTGTGACATTGCTTTGGAGTATACTGCATCAGGCTGATGCTTCGGAAAAGACAACTGTTGCTGCATCTGCATCCGTTACCACTATTAACCTTGGAGCTACAAAGGTTAGGCATTTCACAGTCTAGCAGAAGTCTATATGAGGACTTTGCTCAAGGTTACATTCAGAGTGTATGAATAGTTGGAGTCTTAATTCTGGCACTCTGCATCAGTAATTATCAAATAACAATTTTATTGGGATACTGTTGATATGACAAAATTCACCAAAGTATATATACCTCAGTTTTTTTATAAGTAAATTTTTAATTGAAACTGTATTATCCAATTTTCAGTCATATCTTTCACTACAAAAAGATTGTCTAGGCCCATTTATACTCCCCGTTCCCATCCCTTAAACCCCATTCACTGCTCTTGTCTTACATTTGATATATCTGGATAATTCATAGAAATGGGGTAATACAGTATTTGTTCTTTCTTGTCTAGCTTCTTCCATTGAGGTTCATTCATGCATGCTATAACTTTGTTTTTTAAAGAACATTTTAAGTTTATATTTTAATAAAATCCTCTGGGAAACTTATCCATGTGTACAGAAGTCTTTAAGTTTCATTGTCTTCAATCATTTAGCTTTAGGAATGAATTGTAAGGTTATCAAAGTTAGGCAGAGTGTTTACTGCAGCACTATTTAATGAGGAACAAAAGAGCCTGAATGATGAATGAGGAAATGGTTAAATTATCCTTTCATTGTTACATTATTTAGCCAATAAAGTTTGAAGAATTCTTACTGACTAGTAAAGAGCTCAAAATTACAGTGAAATAGAGATATTAACTTTTAGTTATATACAAAATTTCACTGCAAATCAGAATAAAATTCATCTACTTGGACTTGATTATCTCATGATAGTTTTCTTCTTTGTACTCAAATTTTTCAAATTTTTAACATCATGTTACTATTACCATTATTTGTCAGATTGTCAAATTGACATTCCTCAGTGATTTAATTTTAATTCCTGGGCCTGACCAGTTATATCTGGGATTTGTGGAAACATACAAGCAATTGTAGGGAAATCAAAGAGCCACTAAAACATGTAATCTAAGTACCTATGTTTAAGCTAGGGTTTTTTTGTTTGTTTTTTTGTTTTTTGTTTTTGTTTTTGTTTTTTTTTTATGTTTAACTCTACATTAACATGAAACATAAAGGGTGCTTTAAAATTATAAAATGTTGGGCCGGGGAGTTAGCTCAGTGGTTCCGGTGCCTGTCTTGCAAGTGCAATGATCCGGGTTTAATCCCCGGTAACCACATACCATACTGGGCGTGGAGACTCACACCCAGCAGCAACCAGTACCACATACCACAGTGCCGGGCGTGGTGGCTCACGCCTGTAATCCCAGCACTTGGGAGGCAGAGGCAGGAGGATTGCTTTGATGTGATTTGGAGGCTGAGCTTAGGGCCAGCCTCAACTACAAAGCGAGACCCTGTCTCAAAAAAACCTTAAAAAAAAAAATAAAATTATAAAATGTTTCACTTTTTTAAAACACCAAAATGCAATGAACTTCAAATGTGTTTTTCTAGGATCTCATCACACTGATTAGGTACACATTTGGCTGATCTGTAGTTGCCATTTTATAGGGTTTCTTTTAGAATTAAGATAGATGCATTAAAGCTCTTAACATCACTAAAGATTGCTGTATATGTTACTTAGGTAGTAATACATATAGAACATATAAGTAATACATGTATATTATGTATGGAAAACTAAAAGCTAAGGATGATAATTCTTGCTTTCATTGTTTATTTCACTTGTTGTTCATTTAAATTATTTTAGAACTTGAGACAACAGATCCTTGAACTATTGGGTCCTATTTCTATGAATCATGGTGTTCACTTCATGGCTGCCATTGCGTTTGTATGGAATGAAAGAAGACAGAACAAAACCACTACCCGAACCAAGGTATGTATTTTAAGTCTTTAGTACTTTTTGCTTTTCTTATTGGTAATTACATTTCTGCTTGGTAAGTACATATTGGTTTTAATTCTCCAAAAGTTGCAGTGGGGCTGAAGTAGGTAGAAAAGGGGAAGTCTGCTTAGATATTTAGATAATGACTCATTCCCTAATTTTTTTTTTTTTTTAATTTTCGTAGTGGGTTATAGCTTAGTGGTTAAGTGCTTGCTCTAAAATGCATGAGGCCCTGTGTTCAGTTTCTAATATTACAAAGCCCAAAAAATATTATTTAAATGTGAAAAAAATGAGAAAATTAGTATGATATTAAAACTCAGTATATTTTAGATAAAAATGGTTATTTGACACAGTATTTCTTTAAATGTTAGTCATTGCAGATACTAAGTAAGAAAGCAAAGTTTTCATTTGAGTGTAGTTTTATAATTCAGTTAGTTACTGTTTCTAAATGTAATTCATTTGCTTTTGATTGAATAATAAGAAAAATTTTGCTGCTTGCTTTGCTAGTTTCAAATCAAAGTGTCTAGTATTGGGAATAAATCATGATACATAATAGCAATATTATATAAAATATATAACATATGTGATTTCTACATCTAAAGACTTGCTATTTTTGTGTTTACAATAATGTATACTGACATTTCTAAATAATAAAAATAAATATTTCTGTCATGTTATATTATTTTGCATGTGTATATTTAGTTATGGATTTCACATTGAACAGAAAGGAAATCCCAGATTATTTAAAAATAGACAAGGGCTCTTATACAAGAAATGGAGTAAATGAATTTAAAAAGTCATAAACTCACAGCACTGACAGCATTAGGAGTGGTGATCATGGAAAAGTAAGTATAATCAAAATTTTGCAAGATGAAAAGTGAATGACTGATTTGGAACATAGCAGTTTATAGGTGACTACCTGTGTCTGAGAGGGAAACCAGTTCCTCTGTAAACCACAGAGAGGGTCTTGAAGTAGAAGTGGCAGGTACTGCACTTGTAAAGCCAAAGGGTTCAGATAGGGCTAAAATCTGGAGAATCCATTGAAAGCTCATATAAACATATTTGATGCATTCTAGATCCCCTTCCTCCAACCTGTTCAACTACCCTGTTCTCCCTTTTCCAGTAGGAGATGGAATTAAGAGTTAACCAAGAGGGATGGGAATTTAGCTCAGTAATTCCAGCAATTGCCTTGCAAGTTCAAGGTCCCTAGTTCAATCTGATAACCACATACAATAATGCTGGGTGTGGTGACTCATGCCCACCAGCAGTTAGTACCACATACCATACTGCTGGGAATGGTGGCTCATGCCTGTAATACTAGCACTCAGGAGGCAGAGGCAAGCGGATTGCTGTGAGTTTGAGGCTTCCTTGGACTACATAGTGAGCTAAGGGCCAGCCTGACCTACAAAGTGAGACACTGTCTCAAAAAAAAAAAAGAGTTAACCAAGAGAGTCTCTGCACCTTAGGGTACAAGGTTCACACAGGTAGAATTTACCATAATTCATTTCTTACTGCCAGGTGGTTCTTATTTGAATTTTATCTCTCCCAAGGGCTTGAACCATTGTGGTACACGCATGACTAATGCATCTCAGAGGATCTTTGATTACCGTAATGCAAAGAAGACATTGACCTACAGACCAAATATCATCATATTACCATTCCATAAGGAGAACATTAAAATGATAGAAAAGTTATAATACAGCTAGTTTGTGGTACAGCAGTTATAAATACCAGCAGTGAGGTGCCTGTAAGATTCCCATGTTAAAATTTGGAGAGTTAATTATTGATAAACTATTTACAAATATAAATCAATTTTTAATTTAATAAAATAAATTTATCATAATTTAATTGATATGAATAGTATCAATATTTATATTTGGGCAGTAATTATTCAAAGTCAAGCAACTAACTAGATGTGGTATATCTACAGACTTTTTTAATTTTATTAAGCCTAAAGATATGGAAATAGGAGAAAAGATGTAAGAAAAGTAGGGAGTAATGCTGAGGCTTGATATCTTTTTGCAGAAATGAAGAAAAAAGTAAAGAGAAATGTATTAAATAACATAAGAAAATCCTCAGGAATGAAAGATATTTCCAGATTATGCTCAGCACTGTGAAAACATGCATACACAAAAATCATTATACACCTTCAGAACACAGAGGAAATCCTAAAATCTTGTAAAGTAAAATGATTAGTCCTGTTCAAAAAGAGTGATTAAAACATGTTGATAGGAACAGTGAAATTTTTAATCTGAAGTAGTCTGATCCTATATTTCTGTAGCCAAACTGGTGCACAAGGAATTTTCAGCCCTGCAGTGTGAAAGAAGGGGAAAACCCTGTAATCTATTAGAAGACGCAGGTCCACAGGGGAGGGATAAATCAAGATGCAAAAAGATAGGGAACCCAAGAAATACAGAAAAAGAGCACAGGTACTTTGGACAATGAAGGTGACAAGACAGGCATCAACATGACACTTTATAGCGAGCCTAGAGAATATTAATCCAGGGCAGAACAGAAATGTCTCAAAGAAAAAAATGGGAGGAAAAAAAAAAGGCATATGATTAATTACCCAGATACTGAATATACAACTAGAGATTTACACTTGTTGGCACATTTAGTGATAAATTTGTGGTAGATATATAGAAAAGCCAACCCCAAAACGGTGATTTCTTCATTCTAGGAAAAACAAGTTGTACAAGGAGAGAAATACAGTGAGAGTACAGTACATAGCACAACTATAAATAGTCATGTGAATACTTGGTACTGATTTAACTTACAAAACTTGTTGGCAAAAGAATAAAGCTATAAGAGTTAAATTTGTTTTCTAAAGGAATAATAATGCCTAGAAGTTTTAAATTGGAGAAAGTAGTGTATGTTATTTAGAAATAATGGGTAATAATCAAAAGAATGGAACATTGTTGTGAGAAGAGATAGGACAAGGTACTGCCCTTGTTTTCTTATAAGGCATATTGTCTTCTTTTGAAAATTTGAATTGCTGTATATTTATGTATTAAAATTTCACCAAAAGTGGTCAAGGCACATCTTTATATTGAGAAAAAGCCGTAAAATATTCTCTTCCATGAATTCTCTTACAATACTTTCTATATACATATTTAAACACAATGGTATATTATCCAGGTTATTCCTGCTGCCTGTGAAGAGCAGCTTTTACTAGTGGAACTAGTTCGTTCAATCAGTGTCATGAGAGCAGAAACCGTTATCCAGACTGTGAAAGAAGTTGTAAAACAGCCTCCAGCCATAGCCAAGGACAAGGTAAGAAAGTTTTTCTTTTGTCTACAATCCAGTTTTGGAAATGATACTGATAGATAAAATATTTTTCTGTATACTAGTGTCCTTTTAGTTATAGTGCACTTATCAAGATGACTGCATATCACTGCTGTCATGTATGTATATATGTATATACACATGTGTATGTATATATCCACACACTCACATATAGACACACAATCTGTAGTCACTATTCTGATCATTTTTGTAGACAAAGAAAAGGGGTTCATTGTTCAGACATCAAATTAATCAGGAACTGTCTGTTCAAAATCTTAGGGAGATTTTTCAAAAATTTAATGGAAAAACACAGAAGCTAGGCCCCAGTATTTACCTTATTGCTTTCTTTTCTTACAGAAATAAGTATCTCATTTCTGTAAGCTCCCCAAGTTTTACTTAGACAGTGCCCTTGCTTGTCAGTGTACAATAGTAAACTCTGTATAGGGTACAGAAAGCAAAAATAGTCTCTCCACTCGTGTCACTGTGTCTCTGATTAGGTAAACATAAAGCCTACAAATCAGTCTTTAGTCTATGCTAGTTAATATACTAGCAGTTTATGGACTTCTGCTTTTTCTTTCCTTTAGTCAAGCAATAGCAAGAGATCACATTTTTCTCACAAAAAATTTATCAACTAGAAATATTAAAGTTTGAGTCACACCAAAATTAGACATAATTATAACTTTAAAAGAATAATTACATACAGCCAAAAATGTTTACTTTTTTCCTTTTTTAAAAATCTTTTTTCCATTTCCAAGGAAATGAGGGTATATGTGTATGTTAAAATCCTTATAAATTTTTTACACAGCTGAGAATGTTTGTATATTTGTATTTTTACTGGGAATTTAACTCAGAGCCTGAAGCATACTAGGCAAGCAACTATATCACTTAGTTACATTCCCAGGCCCTTTATTAACATTTCAACAATTTCCTATTTTTAAAACACCTCTGGAGCACTTTTGTAGGATATTTAGTATTGATGAGAAAGCTCAATTTGTTTTATTTGGAGATAGACAGTGGGCTACAAATGAGAGCTAGAAAAGCATAAGCCAATACTGCTCCTACACCAGAGGCTGCTCCCTGCTAAATTGTTATCTTTCATTGAGTAATAAGAGGCAAACCTTTAAGGGAATATAATAGTCGGATAAAAGAAGAAACAAATTGGCTAAAATCAGTGGACATAAGTATCATTTTCAATGAAGGTACATTATATACCACACTCATTATATACTTTACTCATACTATCTTTAATGGTTCCCTTTCCAGCTATTAAAAATGAACCAAATTTGAACTAACCACTAGTTTAACATATATATATATATATATATATATATATATTAGTGTTATATTCAAGAAAATAAAGTTTCAGTGAAATTCTGGTAGCACTAGCTGATTAATATTTTAAAATAGTCCTGGAAGCTAGGACCATAATTCAGTGGTGGATTGTTTCCCTAGCATCCACAAGGCCCATGATTCAATTGTCAGTACCACAGCAAGAAAAAAAGGACAAAGAAAAAGATTCATCCTGATGTTTACAGAGTGAATGATCATTTCAAATTCACTTATAGAATGTCAATTTCTGATATTTGTAAGGCAGGAAACTTGAGAATTTTCATCTATCTTTAAATTGTAAATAGCTCTAACATTATAAATTTACCCTACTAAATAGAGTAGAGCCACATGAGCTTTTTAAAATGATAAACTGGCAATAATATACAGGATATTTGCAATAGTTTTGCAATAGTGAAAAAGCAAAGGCACAATTTTTATTCACTATAAAATTGGTTTCTTTTGTTTATAGAAACATCTGTCTTTGGAAGTCTGCATGCTTCAATTTTTCTATGCTTATATTCAAAGGTAAGACCTTTTCTACATTAACCCAAAGGTTAGGAACTATAGGAGGAAAAGCACCTAAGTTCCTTCAAGAAGTTTCTAGGGTTTTATTTTTTCTTTGTTTTGCAAAAGTGAACAGATGCAAGAAACTAAGGAACACTATTTATGAATATAGTAATTAAAATCATACATACCATAATGTCCCTGGTATACAAATACTACAAGCCCAAAAATCTAAAGGTATTGAAGATACTTGGATATTAATACAGAGGCTCATAGGAAAATCATTTAAATGCAAGTAAAAAGCTGAATCGACTTTCTTTTTTTTTGAGACATGGTCTCGCTTTGTAGTTCAGGCTGGCCCTGAGCTCAGCCTCCAACTCACATCACAGCAATCCTCCTGCCTCTGCCTCCCGAATGCTGGGATTACAGGCGTGAGCCACCACGCCTGGCACTGTGGTATGTGGTACTGATTGCTGCTGGGGTGAGTCTCCACGCCCAGTGTTGTTATGTGGTTACCCGGGATCAAACCCCGGGCCCTTGCGCTAGCAAAACAGGTGCCGGAACCACTGAGCTAAATCCCTGGCCCTGAACCTACTTTCAAGTCATGGTTCCTACCACTGGATATTTTTATATCAGTGGACATGCAGCAATCCAGTGTGTCTTTTCAAAAAAATGAAGATGTCTCTTTAGTGTTCCATATTATATTTAGTAGACCTCTGAACAGAAGTTAAAGGATTTGAGTTTTTGATACAGTTCTTAGTTGCAAATCTGAATCTCGATCTTCCCTTAGAGGAAGTTCCATTTCATCCCCAAGTTTAGTATTCGTTTGTGATTTATGAACATTTATAAAATTAGGTTCATACATTTAAATTGATAGAAACATAGCAAAGGGTTGCCAAAATCTGAATTTAGATACAAAGAGTTATTAGGTGTAAAGTTAGACTGAAATAAAAATCATACTGTTTACATGTGGGAGACTGATACTCAGCATAGACGGAAAGCCTCCCTAACATGGGGTGGAGACTTACTGGTGAAGAAAGTCCTACACTAAGGGAGAGAGATCAGGATAGGAAATATTTGACAGTTATTAAACTGAGAAATATTGCAGTCGTATTTTTCTTTTGAGAGTCCATGTGATAACAGATTTCTAAAGCAAAGTGTATAGATTAAGGAACTGTACTCTTTGATGTTCTTAGTCATCATCTTATGTATTAGTAGAAAATATAAGGCTTTTGGAAGTTTGATTTTACTATAGTTTATAAAAGTTTGATTTTACCATAGTCTATAAAAGAATGCTTCAGAATAAAGAATAGAAAAAGTTAGAAACTTTAGGAAAATTTCAGTTGATTGTGGCTTTCTTTATATACAAACTATGATTTATCTTGCAGAATTCCAGTGCCCAGTTTAGTAGATAGCTGGGCATCACTGTTGATACTTCTAAAAGACTCTATTCAACTGAGTCTTCCAGCTCCAGGACAGTTTCTTATACTTGGGTAAGTAATCTCACTTAAAAATATTATTTTAGGGCTGGGGAGTTAGCTCAGTTGTTCTAGCACCTGTCTTGCAAGCGCAAGGACCCGGGTTCAATCCCCCAGTTAACCACATACAGTACTGGGCATGGAGACTCATGCCCAGCAGCAGTCAGCACCACATACCACAGTGCTGAGTATGGTGGCTCACACCTATAATCCCAGCACTCAGGAGGCAGAGGCAGGAGGATTGCTGTGATGTGAGTTTGAGGCTGAGCTCAGGGCCAGCCTGAACCACAAAGCGAAACCCTGTCTCAAAAAAAAAAAAAATTATTTTAAAGGGTTGGAGATATAGCTTAGTGGTAAAAATACCTGCTTAGCATGCACAAGGCCTTGGCTTTAATGACCACTATCTCTAAAATACACACCCACACAATTTTGAACAAAAGAATACTGCTGAATAAGAGTGTTTGGGGTGGCCTTGTGGCACCTCTGCCCATTCATGGGGTTCTCAAAATCCTCTATAAATGCCAGGTGTGGTGGCACATAACTGTAATCCCCACACTTGGGAGGCAAAGGCAAGAGGATTCCCCATGAGTTCAAGGCCAGCCTGAGCTACGTAATGAGTCAAAGCCAATTTGAACTACACAGTTCGACCTTGTCAAAAAAAAAGAAAGGAAGGAAAAAGATATATAAAGCCTGTTTAAAGAAAAGGAAGTAAAGGAAGGGAACAGTGTGTATTTATACATATACAAAACATAAGTGTGCTGAAATGAAACTGTCCCAATAGTACCTTGGCCTGGGAAAGTACAGGGTGAAAGGAACTGAGAGAGGATGAGTAGCATGGCTAAAGAGGAATTTCTTAGAGGTAGAGCATTTGAACTGGATGTGGAACATGAACAGGCTTGGAAAACTCATTTTCTCTTTGTGTCTTGGAGTTTCTTGATCTGTGTTAACAAATTTGTATGATTATTTAATAAATCCTTGTCACCTTTACTTAACACCATGTTAGAAATAATCCATAGTTTTTTGTTTTTTGTTTTTTTGAGACCGGGTCTCGCTTTGTGGTTCAGGCTGGCCCTGAGCTCAGCCTCAAACTCACATCACAGCAATCCTCCTGCCTCTGCCTCCCAAGTGCTGGGATTACAGGCGTGAGCCACTAAGCCCGGCACTGTGGTATGTGGTACTGATTGCTGCTGAGCGTGAGTCTCCACGCCCAGTATGGTATGTGGTTAACCAGGAATCGAACCCAGGCCCTTGCGCTTGCAAGACAGGCGCTGGAATTACTAAGGTAAATCCCCAGCCCCAACAATCCATAGCTTTTGTTCACCATTATTGGGTTCTTAATGGGTTCCTGATAAATACTTGTTAAACAAATAGAAGTGGTAGAAGCAGAAAATCTTTGTAGATAGGCAAAGGAGACTGAGACAAGCTACATTTCTCTGGTGTGCTGATAGGATAGGGCACAGGCATTGGAAAGATGAGAAATAAAGGTAGATGAAAAGGGAGATGGGAGTTAATTGGAGAAGAACCTTGGATTTTAAAGAATTTGTCTTGGTGGGTGGGAGTAATTATGTGAGGAAAGACATGATTCATGCAAGTTTGTAGTAGTGTTAGATCAGAGAGGAAAGAAACTGAGCTAGAAATTAATTTTCAAATGAGAGTTGGGGAAAGGTATGAACTAGTGGTGATAGAACCGAAAGAGAAGACAAAGAAGAAAAAGGATCAGCAAAGGAGACCGAAAAGGAAATACCATAAAATTAGAAGAAAGCTAGGTTGATTCAGTGTTTCAGAAACAGAAAAATTAATTGGGACATACCGATCAGCTTGAATTGAATCTAAGACCTTCCTACTGGGGTACATCCCTAGGCCTCTCTTTGTTTTGTTTTGTTTTGCTTTTTTGAGACAGGGTCTCGCTTTATAGTTCAGGCTGGCCCTGAGCTCAGCCTCAAACTCACATCACAGCAATCCTCCTGCCTCTGCCTCCTGAGTGCTGGGATTACAGGTGTGAGCCACCACGCCCAGCACTGTGGTATGTGGTACTGATTGCTGCTGGGCTGTATGTGGTTACTGAGGGATCATTCCCGGGTCCTTGAGCTTGCAAGACAGGCGCCAGAACCACTGAGCTAACTCCCCAGCCCTGTTTCTTTCTTTCTTTCTAAGAGGGTCTTACTAAGTTGCATCAGCTGGGCTCAAACTTTCAAAATGGAGATCCTGGTGCCTATACCTCCTGCATGCTGAAATTTTAGTATAATGTTTTTCCCTTTGAGTCATCACTGGTTAATCCTGGTGGTTAATTTCCTTAAAATTTTAAACCATCTGTATGATTTGTAGCTGTTTCCTATAAGATTTTTGTTTCCTCATCATCTTCTCAGTATATGTGTACATAAATGAAACATTAAAAGGAAAAGTTTAACATTTTTAGATACACTAAAATCTTACAAATATCATAATTAACATTGTATATGTCGTTTCATGTATGTTTAGTTGAATCATGGAAAATGAGTATATTTTCAGTGAATATTTAAAATAGATATTGAGGGGCCCAGGGATTTAGCTCAGTGATTCCTGCAGCTGCCTTGCAAGTGCACGGCCCTGGGTATCTTGATCCCCGGCAACTACATACAAAGATGCCACATGTGGAGACTCACACCCACCAGCAATCAAAATCACATACCACAGTACCGGGCATGGTGGCTCACACCCGTAATCCCAGCACTTGGGAGGCAGAGCCAGGAGGATTATTTTGAGTTTAGGGCTGAGCTCAGGGCCAGCCTGAACTACAAAAGCAAAACCCTGCCTCAAAAAATATAATTAATATAATATAATTAATATAATTAAAATAAGATAGATATTGAGGCTATAAGGCTACTTATTTGAGAAATCCAATGGCATCATTTTCTTTAGACTAATACTTTTTGTTTCTATACCTTTGTTTTGGTGGCCTCTAGGGTTCTGAATGAGTTTATTATGAAAAACCCTACATTGGAAAATAAAAAAGACCAAAGAGACCTTCAGGTAAGGGATGTCAAAATTGTGTTTCTTATTTTCATCAACTTGAACATGAGGCTCATATAAGATAATCTGTGAAGTTCTCCCTGGTCCTAACGTCCTAAAATATTAAGCAATGTCTTGTAAAATATCTATTGTCAGAAAATATGAAACTTCATATTAATATTTATGTATGCATAAATGTACACATATATTGTATTGCGCCTTTTCTTTGTTTCTTTAGGATGTGACTCATAAAATAGTGGACGCTATCGGTGCAATTGCTGGTTCCTCTCTGGAACAAACAACATGGCTAAGACGAAACTTAGAAGTCAAGCCTTCTCCAAAAATAATGGTAGATGGAACCAATTTGGAATCTGATGTTGAAGGTATTTCTCTCAAATATTTAGATTTGTTTTCTGTAAAATTAGTCATTTCCATTAGCACTGTAGTAACATAAATTCATCCTTTTTGGCATTATTAGCAGATAACTTTTTTTAATAGGAAAATACTAACAAATGTGTATTTATCTGTCTTTTCTCTTATTTAGATATGTTATCCCCTGCAATGGAAACCTCAAATATAACTCCCTCTGTATATAGTGTCCATGCACTGACACTGCTCTCGGAGGTAATCATTATCACATTTTTAAAACCAGAACTTTTTAAGTAAAGTTTGATAATAAACTGTGAGCAAATAATTCTTGTAGAGAAATTTTAATTTAAAAAACCATTTTGGGGCCGAGGATTTAGCTCAGTGGTTCCGGCACCTGTCTTGCAAGTGCAAGGACCTGGATTCCATCCCCAGTAAACATATACAATACTGGGCATGGAGACTCACGCCCAGCAGCAGTCAGTACCACATACCACAGTGCCAGGTGTGGTGGCTCACGCCTGTAATCCCAGCACTTGGGAGGCAGAGGCAGGAGGACTTCTGTGATGTGAGTTTGAGGCTGAGCTCAGGGCCAGCCTGAACTACAAAGAGAGACCCTGTCTCAAAAAAAACAAAAACAAAAACCATTTTGTATTTCTAGAAACCACTATATAGAATTAACAAATGTAAAGTTTTTGCCTTGTCTGTATTTTATTTTGTGTAACATTAGTGATAACTATATTGTTCCCCCTCCCCACACATTGTTTTTTAAAAATACATTTTCTAAGAGAGAAAACTACTTCTATACTCTGTTATTATAAGGAAGAGTAGAGGTGCTATAATGATGCTTTATGACAAAGGACTTACAGGTTAGCAGCATCTTTATGTTCATTCTCTGCCAAGTTGTTTTTCATACCGCTGCACATCTGGGTGTAGCTATTGAATGACAGCTGGAACATGAGCAGTCCGGTTCATTTGTTTGGGGTTTCCCAAGGCTCTTTTAGCCTAGTAAGGGGAAAAGAATACTGAGCTTGTAGTCTTCAGTCCACTGTTTACTCACTCTCTCATTAGGAGATTCTTTAACTTTTTTTTTTTTATACTTCCCTATTTCTGATAGAAACAGCAGAATCTGTCTATATTTGTAGTCTATAGCTATAATGGAGGGAAAAAAGTAGATTGTGGCAAAAATTGTTGATGTAAGAGTGATCTAGAAAGTCCTCAGCTTAGATTTTTCTCCTTTTAAGGTATTCTAAATTTTCTGACTAACAACATGAATACCTCTAGGTGATGTCAGTTTCTCCTCAGATTATTCCATTTCTCCTGTTGCAGATTTTGGCTCACCTTTTGGATATGGTTTTCTACAGTGATGAAAAGGAGCGAGTTATTCCTTTACTAATAAACATTATGCATTACGTTGTGCCCTACCTCCGAAATCACAGGTACTTTAATTAATTCATAGTGTGTTAGAAACAAGTTCTATTTTCTCATTGCCTTTTTTGGAATTAAATACAAAATTGCAGTATTTTTATGGTGGTATTTCATATTTATTGTCTTTAAAATGTGAACATTCATGTAAATTAGAATGATGATGCTGGGCATGGTGACTCACACCTCTAATCCCAGCACTTGGGAGGCAGAGGCAAGAGAATCTTCATGGTTTTTTTTTTGGTACTCAGATTGAATCTAGGGTTTTTACACTGAATTACATCCTATCTCTTTTAATAATTTTTATTTTGAGACAAGTTGTTGTTAATCTTGGCTACATATTGAGTTCATAGCCACTCTGAACTACAAAGTGAGACCTTGTCTCAAAAACTTAAAAAAAAAAATGATTAAATCTAGAAAATAGAGATCAAGGTGATTTTCTTTCTTACAGTGCACATAATGCCCCTAGTTACCGTGCCTGTGTGCAGCTGCTGAGCAGTCTTAGTGGTTATCAGTACACACGGAGAGCTTGGAAAAAAGAAGCCTTTGATCTCTTTATGGATCCCAGTTTCTTTCAGATGGATGCATCTTGTGTAAATCAGTAAGTCATCCCTATGCTTTCATACAGCATGAAAAGGTGGCTGTGTCAATTAAAGTCAGCTACTACCTCACCAAGTTACAATGCTTTATCAGTACCAAGAATAAAATTACATGTCATCCTTATTTCTTATAGTTGGAGAGCTATTATGGACAATCTGATGACCCATGATAAGACAACATTTAGAGATTTGATGAGTGAGTATTATGGGTTGACAATCCAAGAAATGTCTTTCCTGTGCACAGTTCATTCTTATTTACTTGGTTGTTTTGTAAACTACTGAATTAGTTGTTTGTCAAGACATACATAATAACTCGGACAAGGAGAAAAAATAAGAATCAAGATACATTATGTACAGCTACAAATTGCCAATGAGGAATGTGATCATAATGTACTCCTAAAATGTACCAATAAACTAAATTTATTTTAGCAAAAAAACTTACAATGGACAACACTAAGTAAAACTATTACAAAATAATAGTAAGAAGAAGAATTATTCTCTCCACCTCATACAGGAATCCAATTTGGGACCTTGCACTTGTCATGCAAGTGTGGCACCACCGAGCTACGTCTTTACTCAGTAAAACTATTATTATAAAACTATTAATTCTCGACAGCTGGTGCAAGGAAGGAATCATGTCTAAATTGGCTCTACATTGTTTCTAGAGAAGAGTTCCTAAATTGTTCCTAATACACCATAGCACTGTACCGGGTGCAGAGTAAAAGATTTGAGATAGGCAGACAGTTGGAGCCAACCCAGTCACTAAACCTCTGGGGCTCCCGTTTTTGTCTCAAGTATGGGAGGGCCTAAGAAGGTCAGAATTACCTTCTATTCCTTTCTACCCAATCTTGATGGTTTATGTCTTAGGGTTCCATTTTGTATTCTTTTGAAGAAAATAAAGGTTTCCCTGGTTTTTTTTGTTTTTTGTTTGTTTTTTGAAGCAATTTGAAAGTCACTAAACTGAACTGATGGTGAAATAGTATGTGTCTGCAGGATTTTTTGGTTTTGGTTTGATTTGTGTGTGTGTGTGTGTGTGTGGTACTGAGATTAAATCTAGAGTTTTTACACTGAATTATATCCTCTTTTAATTATTTATATTTTGAGACAAGTTCTTGTTAGGTCACTAATTTTCCCCAGCAAGATTTGAATTTGCCATCCGTCTATCTGAGAAATTAGTGTTGGGATTACAGGCATATACCACCACCCTCTGCTAAACTTTGTATAAATTCTATAGCCCAGACTAGTCTTTTGTTACAGATTAAGGCTGTTATTTTATCTTTTTCTCACCTTCATAAATGTGCTCTAAAATTCATATTCATCCATTTAACACGTATTTTTTTAAAAGACAGTGGCCCAGGGACTATGTTCAACTTTGTCACCTAAATTCAGAGAATAAAAAATTGTGAAGGAAATGGGGCCATTTGTAATATAGATTTTGAAAAAGGGCTAAAAAGTTCATATTTGATGTAAAACTAAAAAAGGTAACAGTGAGAAGGCCTATGGAGAAATATTGGAGGAACTGGAAACACAAATCTCTAAGGTCCTGAAGTGGAAGCAGACATGACAAATTCATGTGATAGTAAAAAAGACAATTTGATTACAGGAGAGAAGTGGGGGTTAAGTAACCATGCAGGAGATGTAGGTAGACCAGGCTAAACCATGCTGACAGTTGTATATTGAAAATACAAGAGAGTTAAGCAGATGGCACAAAGTTAAAAAGGTTTTATAAAATATTGTCAGTAATTTCATCTTCTAAGATCCAGCTCAAAATGATTCTTTCTAAAATTACTATGGGTTCTGGCATTTGTATGCTATTTTTATTTGTTTGCCAGCTCTTCTGTGGGAGAGAGTGATCCCATGTCCTGGCAGTTTGGAATGTTACAGGGCACTCCTAAAAACAAGTAGTCAGCCGATGATATAGCATTAGTTCAATCCTCAGTTTGGGGCTAGGGGGAGACAACAGAATAACCTTCTTAACCAATGACCAAATACTATGTGTGTCACCGTGTCTCACTTTTCTTTAGCTCGAGTTGCTGTGGCTCAAAGCAGTTCCCTGAATCTCTTTGCAAACAGAGATGTGGAGCTGGAACAGAGAGCCATGCTTCTCAAAAGATTGGCCTTTGCAATATTTAGCAGTGAAATTGACCAATACCAGAAGTATCTTCCTGATATACAAGGTAAACAGTTAAACCTTTTTTTTCTATCTTCTGAAGTATAGGGATTTTTGTTGATTTTTAGAAAATGCTTCCCCTAAATTGTAACTTGGTGTGAAATATACCCTGTACAGGTTAGTATATAATCATACATTTTTCTACTGAAACCACAAAAATTATCTCTGGTTATTTAAAAGATATCAATACTGAATTTGTAAGTGAAACACTAAATACAGCCTCTGTTTTTCTGTGTGGTTCACATTCCTTAGGAAGTGATGTTAGAGGATAACGTAGGACTATTTCACTGTGGAGGCATTTTAGCGCATTTTGGACTAGAAGACATACATCCTTTAGGAGAGGACAGATTAGATAGAGGCCCTAAGCTGTGGTTAGAAGAAACATTTTGTGGCTGTAGTTAGGGTATGTGTGGGGGATGTGTGTTTCTGATAACTTTCATTAAATGGGTTTGGTGACCTCAAGTGTCTAGAAGAATGCAGTGCGCTCAACAATACCACCAAATAGCTTTACCGTAGGGCTAAATTTTACCCAAGTGATGGCGAAGAGGCTGATGAACAAAAGGAAGAGAATAAAAAATAAAATGTTATGTATATGTACCACCTCCCCACAATAAATGTACTGCAAACATGTGCTGATAAAAAGGGGAAAAAAGAATTATTTTTTGTCCAGTCAGTGTGCTATGTGTACTGCTCAGCGTCCCATGTCAGGAGCCCACGTAGTAACATACTTGCCATATCCCTAATGAGATTCTCTCTCAGAACATAAGTGATTCTTGCCTTTTTCCTTTATAGTGTACCTAATTTCAAAAATACTTAAAATGTAGTCCATAGACCAGTACCCATCTTTTATATCCATGATAAACCCAGAAATTTAAACATTTGTCATTTGATAAATTTCAGTAAATCTAATAAGAAAATGACACACTTGTATTTTATAGGTTTTTATTTTTCATGTCATTTTTATTTTATGGATAGATTAGTCAACAGATCAGGACTTTTAATTATTACAGATAGTTTAAGAATTACTGTATTAAATAAAAAATATTATATGATAATCAAATTATTTCAGCATTGAAAACATCTTGCATTTCTTGCAGAGAGACTGGTTGAAAGTCTCCGTTTGCCCCAGGTGCCAACTCTTCACTCTCAAGTGTTCCTGTTTTTCAGAGTATTACTTTTAAGAATGTCTCCACAACATCTTACCTCACTTTGGCCTACCATGATCACAGAACTTGTGAGTCAATTTTAATTCTGTTAAGTTACAATCTAAAAACAGTCAGATTAGTTTCCACATATTCTGGCTAAAACTAACCTTGAAAGAGAACTAAATTCAGTTAAAGTACTAACACTTTTTATAGTTGAAAATAGTAACTCTTAAACTTTTCAATTACACATTGTAGACTGCATGTCAAACAGTTCATCTGATGTGGTGTAGCGTCAGTGTCTTCTGTACACTTATAACTCATCAGTGTTAACAAGTTTGGTTCCCATGTTTAGCAGTTCTTCTAGTGATACAGATGAGTGAACTGGATTTTAATGGGCTGCCTGCCTGAGTGATTTTGCTCATTGCTGAAACAAAACACCAGACACCTGCAACCTAAAGGATAGGTTTATTTGGGCTCACATTTTCAGTAGTTGGCCAGCTCCAAGGCAGAACATCCTCCTTGGGAAGGTCTGACAGAGGAAAGGTACCTGTGTTATGACCAGAAGCAGAGAAGAGAGGGGGCAGGGAGGGACTCATATTCTTCCAGGTCATGCCCCCAGGACCTATCTCTTCTGACCAGTGCCCCCACCACCCAGACACGGCAGGCCAGCAATGTCAGCCCCTCCCGCCATGTCTTGTCATCTTCCAAAACCACCCCCTATGAGTGACTGAGACCTCTGGGGGACATTTTCCATATAAACCATCACACGGGCATGAGGCATATACTCACTGTTCAAGTGCAACACCTACCCCAGTTAAATTTGTTTTAGAATCTTTTACAAAGATTTTCTGAACTCTGGATCAGCAGAACTTTCCTAAGTATGCCTATACTATGCAGTGTCCTCATACATGCAGCCATCCTCAACCTCACAAGAGTGATTTGGAATTCAGCAAAGGATGCCAGGCTGAGAAAGGGAAAGGGACTGCTATGTCTGAAATCCAACTTTCTAATTTTCTCACAAAGAAATCTGCTTTCATATTTCCTTATTCTCATTTTTTTTTTAATGAATGTGACTCTGGTCCATCATCACTAAAAACAAAAATCTGATTATCTCATTGGACCCTGATTAGCAAGGCTTTCATGCTGCTAAACTTTGTTTTCTCTTCAGAAAATAATTCAAAAGATCCTGAACATGTATACAAAAATGTTTTTGTACAAATGAAAATATGGCATAAAGAAAACATGAAAGGATTCTATATCCATTCAGATAAACATTTAACATTTAATGTTCCTCAGGTGCAAGTATTTTTATTAATGGAGCAGGAACTCACTGCTGATGAAGACATTTCACGGTAATATGTAGTTTATTTCAATATGTTCTTAGCAGTATTTAATGCCCCGAAGTTATCCACAATTTTACTCAACACTAACTGGAAGAGTGTACACACTATTTATCTGAACACTTTATGTGATTAATCTGTTTAGTTGAGGATGTTTGGATATAATGTAATTTTACTTAATCCTGAAATATGGTAGATTTGATTAAACTATTAATAGTGATGGCCTTTGGCCTCTACACTCAAATACAACTCAATATAGTACTATTAAGGCAACATGAGCCACATTGTTATGGTCAGTATCTGGTCCCTTACAATTGTTAGCAAAACTTAGTACAGGAGGTAGGTAACGGGTAGTCAAAATATCTTATCCAGAGTGCTTGAAAGGTAATGTTTGCAATTTTATTTTTAGGGAGAACAATTTACTAATTTATGACACCTAATTTATATATGAAATGTTGCCTAAACTTAAAAACTGGTAAATTCCTTTAAGACCATGTCTCTTAAATACTTGTATTCTTTGATATAAAGTTTATAAAAAGAGTCTACTGTACTAACTGTGTTGTTACCAAAAGTTTTGGCCTACATATTGGAGAAAGAAACTGAGTAGTAAGGTTTCTGGTTTACACTGTTGACTATATTATTTCTAAATTCTTAAAATTAGAGAAACATGAATTTTTTGACACAGCAAAACAGTCACAACCAGTAATTTGGCAAAAGTTATTGGTACACTTAATCAGGAGGGCTGAAAAATACTGCCTGATAGTTCATATGTTCCAGGAATTCCACATGAAGTAAATGAGTCCAGCTACTGACAGTCCCGTCTTTTACTTTTCAGGACTTCAGGCCCCTCTGTAGCTGGTCTGGAGACCACCTATACAGGAGGCAATGGCTTTTCCACTTCATATAACAGCCAGCGATGGTTGAACCTCTATCTTTCTGCTTGCAAATTTTTGGATTTGGCTTTGGCATTACCCTCTGAAAATCTTCCTCAGTTTCAGATGTGAGTAGTTTTGAAAATACATTTACTTTGGTCAGTAACACCTAACAGTAAAAAGTTCTCTACGTAAGCTGAAATAGCAGTTTTTACTAAAACATCCTTAGCAAGGGATTATTGGAAGTAAGTGGTTTCTGTGACTATTTTAAGATCAACAGGCCTTTCAGTCAACAAAGTGAGTACCATATAGAAGAGACACAGTGGGGAACATAACTTGCAACCTTCAGGCCCAGTAAAGGAGTCGTGCAGTGAGTGAATGATGAATGTTACACACTAGTACCTATAAAACATGCTGTGAAGGCACACAGGAAAAACCTTTCCCTGCTTTTTGGTTCACAGCAAACCCTGGTAGGAGTTTTTAAACTGAGGTAGTGGGTGAGGCTGGGGAAGAAAGGTAGACATGTGAGATTCACACAGGGAGCAGCCTGGTGCGTCTGAGGTACTGAGATCTGCACTGCTGGAGCAGAGTGTTAAGAGGCTAGAACAGGACTTAAATAGTTTAGCTTTATATTGTGGAAAAAGGACTAGAGGTTTGCAAGACCAGAACTCAGAAGGCTATTTGATAATGAACTAAACTGAAAGGAGTAAAGAGAAAACTAATGAGTAAATGCTCATAATGCCTTATTCACAATTGCCCAAAAGTAGGATTTCCATATCTAAATCTTAGAATAGGCCAATTATGATATTCTAATCAAAATGTTGCTAAAATAATTTGAGAATTTGTACATAAGGTCAAACATTTTTACAGTATGGCATATTCTTCTGGCCTAGAATGTTAGGGAGTAAGATATCAGAATCTTTCTTTGGACATGCTTAAATCTTCAAACTAGAAATTATTGATATTCATTTCTTTTTTTCCCGTCTGAAAACCATCTACATCTACTCCTGGACAACTTTAATGAGCTGCATATCTGTCAAATTTTAGTCCTAGAAAAAGCTTAGAGAAGGATACCAGTACTGAGCTGAATTGTAGCAAAATGTCCAAAATTAACCAGGACATTTATATTCAGAGAAGTGATAGAAATTGTACTTTTTTGTTTTTGTTTTTGTTTTTTTTTGAGACAGGGTCTCTCTTTGTAGTTCAGGCTGGCCCTGAGCTCAGCCTCAAATTCACATCACAGCAATCCTTCTGCCTCTGCCTCCTGAGTGCTGGGATTACAGGTGTGAGCCACCACGCCTGGCACTGTGGTATGTGGTACTGATTGCTACTGGGCTTGAGTCCACACCCAGTATGGTATGTGGTTAACCAAGGATCAAACCCAGGTCCTTGCACTTGCAAGACAGGCGCTGGAACCACTGAGCCAAATCCTCGGCCCCAGAAATTGTACTTTTTGATGTCTTAAAATGAACATTAACTAGTGTGTTTATGGTACTGACTTTTAGTGTTCCATGGTAAGAACTAGAGTTAGTTTATCCTCTTTACTTGCCAAGACACTGTTAAGACACAACAGGGCTGGAGTGGTAGCTCAGTGGCAGACAGCATGCTTATCACACTGGGTTTAACTTCAGTGCCAGAAGAAAAAGAATACTGCTAAAATAGAAAGAGTGCTATGCTGCAGTCATATGGGATGTTCCACCAGAATGGGAAGGACCTAAGAACTGCTTTGTCTTTACTCTTAATGGAATCAGCTTTGTTGGAAGTATAAGTTGATATTATTCAGTATAGACAGTTATACTAAAAAATTTAAATGTACTTTAAGCTATTCTGCTACACCTAGAATTACCTCAGTATTTATAGATGTGCATGAAATTATTTTCATATGAGTAATATGTACTGTGTAGCACTTTTGTACAGCAAGAACTTGGACAATATAGGAGATTTAGTTAAATCAGCCAAATACTGTGTAGCTTTAAAAAGAATGGGTTTGACATGATAGGGAATGATCTCTAAGATATATAATTAGATCAAAACAAGCAGCAGTTGTCCACTTTCTTAAAGGAGGAGTAAGGGAAACGGCTGATTGTGTGAATATGTGCTCTTTCATGAATAAACTATTTCTGAAAAAATACTAGGAACTCTAAGTCTTATGGTGGATGGGAGACTAGATTTCTTTGGTATCTCCTTTATATTGTTTGAAGTTTTACCCACAGATTTAAAAAAGCAAAAATGTAAGGGAGATATGGTACAAGTGTTATTTAAATACTCTTCAAATTTTCAGTTATTAGTATATTTCCTGTTTTTAAGAACATTTAGGTAATTATATATTGTAAAAATCAGTTCATCATCAGACTATTATAATGCAAAGACAAAATAAGCTATATAAAGCAATTTCCTTTTAAGAACTTTATTAGCTAATAATGAAACATTTGGTAAGTACTTGCTTTTGTGCTTTTAAAAAAAATAGGGATAAGCACTTTACAAGCTTATACTGTATATTATTTATCCTTTGAAACCCTGTGTGGTACTTAACACTATATGAAGAAAACACTGATGAAGAAAAGACTCAGAGGTTAGAAATAGATTCAAGGCAACAGGACTACCAGTAACAGCATAGATGGCATTTGAAACCTTCATAGATAATGGAATGATGAGCTTCCTACTAAATTATATAGCCTCACTTTAGCAAAAAGGTTGCTGTATTCATGCTCACATCATTCTTTCACACCCAGGTACCGATGGGCCTTTATTCCAGAAGCCTCAGATGACTCGGGTTTGGAAGTCAGGAGGCAGGGAATACACCAACGAGAATTTAAACCATATGTGGTACGCCTAGCAAAACTTCTCCGGAAACGGGCGAAGGTATTAAATTATTTGGTTTTATTAGCTGCATGTTGCATTTTATATTCATACTGTTAAGATTATGTGATTAGATTAAGTCCCAGACTTACAAATAAATTCCATCCGATAAGAATGTTCATAAGTCAGATTCGTTTCTATGTAAGTGGGTCTTATACAGAACACCTATGAGTTAGGGACTGACTGTACTATTTGTTATATCATTTATTGGTTTCTGGGAAATTGAGGATATAGTCAAATTGGGCTATCGTGAAAACAAATCCCTAGTTTTCAGAACTGATGTAAACCTATTATTCATGAACATTTAAAAAAAATACAGCCAGATGCAATGGCATATTCCTATCATCCCAGCTACTGAGGAGGTTCAAAGAACTGCAAGTTTGAGGCTAGCCTGGGCAATTTAGCAAGATCACACTTATCTCAATTTTTTTTTTAAATGAAACATTAAAAATATATTGTATATATTCTAAAGGAGCATTTGCTTTTCAGTTGTAGGGACTGATCCCAAGGATTTGCATATGCCAGGCAAACTTTTATATCCAGCCCACATTCTAATTTTTTAAAAAAGCTTTTGTACTCTAATAGATCTTAAAATATATTCTCAGGGAAAAATAAAAACCTTGAAACTATGAATTTAAATATTTAGAGCTATAGTCCTAAATGGTTTTTATGTCATACATTAAGAATCTGATACACCCACAATATCCATCTGAATGATTTGAGAGCCAGGTTGGAGTTAACTGTGAAAAATCTAATCCTAAAAGGGATTTTTAAAATTTGTCTGTCAGACTGATTTCAGTAAGAAAAAATGTAAACTGAGATTATACATTTTAAATTTTAATAAATTGGTAGGAATATTTCATCAAAATTGAATCAGCTAACCTTGACAGGAATAAAGGAGATAATCATTACATTCATTCTGTTTAAACATATGAAGTAAAATGTACATGCTAAAAATTCACTCCTTTAGTCAGTTATATCTTGCTTTCTTGACTATATGCTAAACTGTGTTCCATATCCTAACCAATATAGCCGTAAAACAGAATCTGAAATTTCTCAAACACTTTTCTACACTTTTTACTGTTGATATTTTGTCCCAACTCCTTCCACAGTTCTGGGGTTGATGGCCATACTGGTTGTTCATTACCCAATACAGAGTTCATGAATGGGAGCAAAATTTTGCCCAGTGTTTCTGCTTCCTAACCAAACTGTTCACAAACAGAAGCATTCATGAACCAAGGAATTACTGTATTTATTGAATATCATTTCATTTTATCTGTCAGCTTAATTTATTACATATCTTTGCCAAGAAAAGAAATGTAACTGGCATGCTGATCACTGAGCCTTTCTTATTAATCTTTCTGTCATTTATTTGCGTTCACATTTTCTGAAAATAAACTCTACAATTTTAGGATAATGTAGGTTATTTTATGAGGTCTAGTTTATAGAATAGCTTTGTGTGTTTTGAAATTTTCCCCAATCAGGCAGCAACTCCTAAACTGAATTGCACCTACTATACACAGTGAAACACGACAAAGTGATTAAAAGGGAGGTTAACCTTGACAGACACAAGGAATTTGATTTATAATCCCAGTTGCTTCTTTAGGAGCTAAATAAAGGACAGAGATGTGGGTAAAAGTTGGATTCAGAGTTTAGGAGTAGACGTAATTATTTTAATATCACAGGGTTTGGAAAAACAAGCATGGCAAATCCAGAAATAGCATAATTTCATCAGACCTTAGACAGAGACCCTGTTATCCCAATATCTCAGAATAAGAATCCTTAAGACTCCTCCCTTGGCTAAAGGATAAACAGGACTTTTGCCCAGAACTTACCCCATAGAATAAGACAACTACTTTATTTTGATTGGAAAGCATCTTCCTATCCATATCCTTTTAAACAAGGTCTTCAAGGCCAAGCATACTTTTCAGTGATACAAAGGCTATGAGTTCTCCTCTTTCCTTCCACAGGACGAGGACTTTAAGACAGTGATTGTGGAGGGATTGGAGATGGCCAAGCATCAGGTGAGGGTGGCTGTTTGATGCTTGTGATACAGCAGCAAAAGCTGCCACATCTGAACCCCATAGTGACACATAAAACCCAGGTCTGGATTTCATCTGTACGAGAGGTAAACAGGAAGGAAGTCTTTCTCCATGTGTAGACTGGGAAGTCAAAGGAGAAATTATTTTTATGGAAATATATTCGACTTTAACACCAAGGGCAAGGTATAATTCAAATGAAGAATAGCATAATCACTGAAACAATTGTGCTCTTGGCCCAGAGGAGGGAAAAAAAAAACCGCTGTCATAAGGCATTGATAGGCAATGCAAATGAACGGTTAAACCATAGTTGTCTTACATTTGTAAATTAGCTACATAGAGGGTCATTTTCCTTCAGAGCAAATTCATTTCTTTGTACCTCCTGATACATACAATAGAACTGCAGTTTGATTTAGAGGAATACAAATAGTATGCTCAACCAGTATTTGTGTAACAATAGTCAATGATTTTTAAATCTCTTAAACATCTCTTAAAGCCAGTGTCATAGTTGAGAGAATATTTACACTTTGTATTATATTTTAACCTAGATCAGAATTTATATAATTACTAAGAAACTGAACTGAGTTTTTGTCATTTGGGGGGTTTTCTTTTTTTGGCTACAGATAAAGAACTAGGTGACTTTTTGTTTTCTTGTGGAGTCTTCTATTTAATTTTCCACATTTTTGAGCCAGGGTCTCATTACGCACTTAAGGATAGCCTTGAACTCACTGTGTAATCCATGCTGGCCTCAAACTTTCAGCAATCCTCCTGCCTCAGCTTCCTAATGGCTGGGATTACAGGTGTGTGCCATCATACCTGGCTAAATCTATATTCTTAACATCTGGCTCTATAATCAAATAGCTTAGGCTGTAGCTTAGTGATCAAATGCATGTCTAACAACCCTGGATTTGATCCCTAGCACCACACACATAAAAAAACATAAGGTCACAAGCATTTTGCATCTTTCTCCTTAATGCCAAGGTGGTACTACAATATTGGGTGAACTATGAAATTTTTCCACACTGATGTTAGAAGTGAAACCCTAAGACTAAATGATTTTTTTTCTATTTTACAGTATCTTTACTGGGTTGTATGTGTGATTTTGTTCAAGTACAAACATCTATAAATCTCAAAGGTGCTTCTATGTAGCTGACAGTTTGAGAAATACATTATGATGTGACTTTTCATACTGCTACAGATTAGATTTTCCCATTTCATCAGTGGGAACTTTTATTTCTTCCCTAACGATGCAACACAGTAATAGCAGCCAAACACTAACCTGGTTCCTTTGACTCAAGGTCAAGCTTTCTTCTCCATGTTGTTAAGCAACAACAGTGACTCCTGGGATTTCCCTTATAAAGTACTGATATCTTATTATCATATTTGCACAATTACCCACCTTTGAACCCTGCTCTAATCTTGTGGTGAGTTTAGGTCATTTACTTCAATGCCCTTTTTATCAGTGACCTAGTGCTTGATAGGAGTCCAGAAATCAAGGAGCTTGTTGTTTTTATCTCACTCTATCACTGTCTAACATAACTTCTGCTAACTAAACTTACCTGTGCATTACAGTTGGAAATTACTATACTCTTATACATAAAAATTGCAAGTGACAGCAAGTCTGAAGGCAGTCTTAGCATCTTTTGTATTTCTGATGGTTATGTCTAATTGTTTAATGTAGTACACCAATGATTCCTTTGTTTTGTACAGAAAAATCCAGAGGAAGATAACTCAGGGAGAACACTGGGCTGGGAGCCTGGGCACTTGCTGCTCACCATCTGTACCGTGCGCAGTATGGAACAGCTCCTGCCCTTCTTCAATGTCCTCAGCCAGGTCTTCAACAGCAAAGTCACAAGTCGGTGTGGAGGACACTCAGGGAGTCCTATTCTCTACTCAAACAGCTTCCCTAATAAGGACATGAAACTGGAGAACCACAAACCATTTTCCAGCAAAGCCAGACAAAAAATAGAAGAGATGGTAGAAAAAGATTTTCTGGAAGGGGTGATAAAAACTTGAATACCACCAGTGGTTTCATTGTAATTATTTAAAACAGACACACTGCTCTGAGTTGTATAGTTTGATTTCCTTTTTATATATGTAACAAAACACATTTTAGGTTGTATTTAAATATTTGTAAATAAGAGCTAATGTTTGAATGTGGCCTGACTCAAATTTAAATACTGTTGGTTCATATTGATTATGGTGCCTACAAGAGATCTCTCTCTATATATATATCTTGTCCATTGTTTATTGTCCTGAATTGTCTTAACCTATGAAATACACACGCACATTTTTTTCCATTGGTTTCAGGCTTGGTTTAATTATATTTGTCGGGGATTTTCTTTCCATTATTAACCATGTCCTAGTGTCAGAATGGTTTGCCATCAGAGGCTTGGAAACATTAGATTTAGTTCTTCCACATCCCTTCCTGAGAACAGTGAAGAAAAACCAAAGCTCGACCTGTGTGTAGCTTTCATGAGGACACCACAGGCACCTTCCCTCAGTGTGGGGGAGATGGAACACCTCTGAACTTGTCTCTGGATGGTGCTAAGCAGACAGGTAAGTCAGACCGGGCTGAAGATCTGCCACAGAAGCGATGGCAGACGTGACAAGTTGTTAGTAAGATTTAATTTTCTAGCTGATTTTTTCTGTGCATATACTGTAAAATTAATGACTGAATCATATACTTAAGCCCATAATATTTTACATTAAGGAGACTAAAATTAGAGGTACACTCCTGTAACAAGTATAAAAAGCCCACCCCTTTCTAAAAAAATATTCTAGTAGTGTTTAGGAAAAACAGATGTACAAACAATCCAGTAGGGTACATGTAAACATGTTTTGTAAAATCTTTTTTAAAATCTAGTTTTTAGAACATAAAAAGTATCCTCAGAAACCTGGTGTGGGTCTTTCTCCAATTCCTCCAGCCAGCTGAAATACTGCCAAGCTCACTTCATGTGCAAGGCTGTCTGCATTTTCCTGTCAATTAAAGAGATCAGATAAGAAAGCTGTAACACAGACCATGCTACTTGCAACTAGGATAGGTGGGGAGCTTGCTGTTTTTCACTAACATTCAAATGACAACTATTTTTCATCTTTCAGTAACAAACGTCCAGGCCCTTAAATAAATGGGAAGCAAGTTAAATTAAATAAGGTAAGTTTCTTTTAATCCAGGCAATAAAATTACTCCAAAACTCTTAATAAATTCAATATAAATCTAGTCTCTTGAAAGGCAAGACAGCCACAAGAAGTTTAGGAACTCTTAGAAACCTAAGTCAAAATATGGTAATGTATGAGGTTTTATTATTCTAAAGTAGAACCTCAGTATTCAGGTTTAATTGCAGTGTTACCACAAAGTGGCAAGTGAGCTTTTAGACTGCAGTCTGGGCACTTGGTCTCTAAAGGGTTCACCACCGTCTCAGGGCCTTGGGTGCCCTCTCTACCCCACCATGGCTACTTGTTTACCGTATCCCAAGAGAGCGTATACCTCTATTAAAAAAAGAAAAAAACTACCAAGTCTTATATAAATGTCTTCAAGTCCCTACTCAACCTACTTTACTTTTCTGTACACACACTTACATCAGAGTCTTGATAAGACAGAAAAGATGGTATATGTAAAGAGGGAATATTAGAAAACTCTCAGCCTGGTGGCTATACAGGGAGATAGAGAGTTTGCGGACAGCCTGAACTACATATCAAGACTATAACTAAAAAAAAATCCAGAGCATAGGTCTTGACCTCAGGTGGAAAACAGTTAAAAGCTGTCATTTCAAGTCAAAAGCCCAGAAACAAAGACAAATATTACCAGTTTAGAAAGGGGCTAACGCTGGCTGTTCTATAAAGCAGAATTACCTACTTCATAGTGCAGAGCATTAACATGTCAAACTTACTTTATTCCTGTCACAGAAGTATAGCATCTCAAAAAGTCTACAATCAAATATTTGGGGAAAAGCTGAGCACAGTAGGACATGGGAGGCTGAGGCACTTGGATCACTGCAAGCTGGAAGTCAACCTAGCCTACATAAAAATGAGCTCAAGGCCAGTCCAAACTACACAGAAAGACCCTATTGCGGGAAAAATAATTGAGGAAAACGAAGTCTAATTTGTCCAACTTTCTAACTACTATTCAAGACAATCTTAAAATCTCCAATTTATAACCTTAACCTCCACAGTGAAATCCCAAATATTATTAAAGTCCTCTCCTAGTGTTTTTCTCCCAACCTTCTGTCATTAGACCCTCACTGCACATTTTTTTCAGAACTACTCCAGCTTACTTGTGAATCCGCTTCTGCATATACTCGGACGACATCCTCTGTACCAGAGGGCCGGACAAATGCTCGGGACAGCTTGTACTTCCTCACCAGGTTATTGATTACCTCCTGTAGTCCCGGCGGTGTAACCACCTGTCTTTCAGCATCTGTGGTGCTAATAACTCTCCTGTCTGCAACCTAAGCAGAAGTATTGGATATCTGTTATCCATATTAAATTCCTTTCAGAAACAACCTACTCAACATAAAATGAATCTTTTGGTGGGAATTAACAGTACCAGTACTGCAGCCTATTGTATTATAGACTATAACACTGAGATAATGAAATACTAGGCAAAGTATAAGAGAAATCAAAGTTTTAGTTTTTCCAAGGTGAGAGCTATTCCTTTAGCGAACCAAACAAAATCCTACAAACACTTGACTGAAATAATGGCCAGTAAATACTGTGTGATCTAAGTTCCCTCTCATACCTCAGACCCCAGTGATCTAATAACTAGGTATTTATTTTTTAAACATGTTTACAGTGTGACTATATTCCTTGTGGGAAGTTGGTATGTGTATGTAACACATATTCTTTATTTTCCTATTTTTTTTAGATTTCCCATATAAGAGAAACCATGCAATATTTAAGCTTTTGTGTGATTTATTTCATTTAACATTTATGGTCTCAAAATGTATCCATTTTCCCATATATGACTCAAGTAGATATTTTTAACAGGATAGTGGCAACCTAATACATAAGATAGCTGTGTATTTCCTACATACACCCAAAACTAATTTGAACTGTTAGAAATCTATTTCTAGGAGCTCTAGTTTTTGCTGACAAATTCCACTGGAGAATACGTAGACTGGTATAAACTTAAATGTGAATCAACCAGCCATTTACCTGAAATTCTTTTAAAAAATATTCGCTCCCACTGAACACACAGATTCTACTCCTTAACACCTAGCCTAAGGAAATACATTTGTGAGCCAAAAAATGATGCAAAGGAAATATTTTCACTTGATAGGCCATCTGAGTTTTGCTTCAAAATATTGGAGGGGAGGACAGAGAATGTAAGACAGTAACAGTTCTGTTAAAGCTGAGTGTACAGGAGAATGATTTTGTACTTTCTCCATGAAATTGTTAAATTTCCCATAATAAAATCTTTTTTAAAGTGATGCATAGTGATGCATAATATTCTTTATAGAGTTGGAAAGCATGTCACTTCTCAAACAAAATGGTTCATTATTAAAGATGTGAGAAAAGAGTAAGGTCTTATTTTATAACAGTGACATTCAGAGGAGTAATACTCCCGGTTAACAGTAAGAAAAGGTTTTAGAGTTTCTCTCACACCTTCACTTTGACTTGTCTGTTTGGAAGGCCCATGTAGAGAGCATCCCACTGTTGCACAGTCAGGCCTCTCAGAGCCAGAATCGCTTCAATCACCAGCATGTCAGAAATGGCATCACCAGCTGCCTGGAAGGTGGGGGAAAAAACTGGAATAAGCAAATCTTGGATAGGTATAATGTCCTGTGTTTCCCCTTCCCTTCATGCTGCATTATTAACTGGAGTGTAAATTAATATGAACAGCAGTAACCAAATACACAACAAATATTAGAACTCACTCATGAAAAACTTGTTCTTCTTTAAAGTATTAAAGATTTCAGACTAGTGTCCTATGACTCATATTTTTCTTTATAATTATATCCCTTTGAGACAGTATACCGTGATGACTAAAGGTATCATGGCAAGATAGAAAAGATAAGCTTTAGTATGAAATCAACCCGAATCTCACACTTGGACCCATATTCTAGACTTCTGTTTCATTTATAAAATAGGAATTATGACAACTCCTCTCCCTGTTTTACAAGGATAACAAAGGTATGTAAAGTGCCCAAGCTTGCTACTTGTTACTTTTCATTATAAAACACAGAAGGGAACTATATAAAAAACGTTCTGTCACTCCTTTTCAGCATATCTAAACAGCATGTGTATTACTGCTGCAAGGAGCAACCAGGACAACATTCTCCACTTTAACTCTTTATCTAACACACTCTGCCCTGTCCATCTCCTGAAAAATGTGAAGGTAACCAAACATACTACCCCATCATTTCTGACCTGGTTAAACAAGTCAATGATATTTTCAAGCATCTTAGCAGCTTTTCCTTTATTATCTTCTAATTCTTTTGCTAGCTGTCTTATCTTCACTTCAACAGCTTTACTAAACAGTGCCTGCAATGAAAGCAAATGAAATCACAAACCACCCACGTTTGAGTTAGAAACACTAGCATGCTCGCTAAGCTTCTGTCACTTTTAATGACTGTAGAAATGGAAAAAAAATTGCAGCCTTAGTTGTGTTTTTTTTTTCTTTTTTTTGGTATCAACAATCTAACTCTTGAGCTTCCAAGTTAGGTCATGGTACCACTTGAGCTAAGTCCCTGGCAACCTTATCTGAAATTGATATGAGATCAAATCTGAGCTCAAAGGATATTATATTAAAAATGTTTATGATTTATAAAACTACTTATAAAAATTTAAATAGCTGATTAAGAAGACAGCAACATGGACCAGGGATTTAGCTCTGTAGTGCTATGCCTACCTCACAGGTACAAGGTCCTGAGGTCAATCCCTGGCACAGCAAAAAAAAAAAAAAAAGACACCAACTTGACAAAAGGTACATACACATTATGAGTTCATTCAGGTTTTCCCTCACCAACTGAGCTAGTTTACTTAAAGCCTATCTATCCTTTGAAGAATGTGAGCTGGGCAGCAACAGAAGGTTCATCACATTTAAGCACAGTAGGACAGACAGTGAAATAAGTATTACAATATGAATCATGTTTAAGATTCCTGTCATTTTGAAATATCATACCCACTTTTTATACTCCTGATGCCTGGGACTGAATAACAGCAGCATATGGTGCTTAACTACTTGATGAAACACACTGTTGGTATATACTGGTTACCTGTTTTGATAAATTAAGTTTTACTGGAACACAGTTTACCTGTTCATTTACATTATATGAGCAAAGAGGAGCAATTATGAGGTCTACAAAGCCTAAAATATCTATTTATCCTTTAAAAATTTACCAACTCCTGCATGAGGTCACTTAATATTTTAAATGTATTTTTATAGGAATTTTTTATATCTATGGTTTCCAGAAGCCAACTTTGAATTAGTAAGGGAAATGATCTGGCCTAGAATGAAATCAATTCAAATCTATAAGGTGAAATATACAGGCATATTTTTTTAAATCCCTGAGCCTTCCTCCTGGAGGTTTGGTCCTGGCAACCTCCTCACACAGGCTGGAGCAGTTTGCGTTTCTGGTTTGCTTTCCTGCTTCTAGGTCAAGTCTGAGCAGGACAATCTGGGAGTTTTCATTTAACTAGTGCACTGCTATCTAGGAAATAAAAGGCTTCTTGTTCCTAAGCGCTGTCCAAAAATGATCCCTTGGCCCTTTTCTCTACAGCTGGAAGGAAGAGCAAAGAATTGGGGAGGAACTAGACTTTGAGTCATTCCCTGAACAGTAAGTTCTGAGCACAATTTTTAACAAAGGGGCGAACTAGATAAGATCCCAGGAAAAAACTTAAACCTCCCATTAATGATGCTGCAGGCTCTATTAATAGAAAAGGGGCCTTTGGAGTCAATACTCAATGACCAAAGTCTGTTACTTCTCTAAACCTGTTTTCCCAGCTATAAAAGAATGGTAAGAATTTCAACATTTCTTTGTCTAAATGAAAGCTATGGCCTTGTGCTTAATAAAAACTAGACGCCTAAGAAATGTGAAAAAATAAAACTGTGCTTTATGAATCTAACCACCAAATTATATCCTCTTCCATGGAATATTTTATAATATATTAATTATATCTCCAATTTTTTTCTCAATATTGCTAAGTAAGCTGTTAAAAATTACTATGCTATCAGTAGTTATTTTAAATGTATTTCCAATTATTTAATTCTAAACTTATAACACTTCATCACGGTTACTCAGCTTTCCCTTTTCCCTTCCATGGCCAATAGAAGGAAAATGTATGGATAATCTGTCTTCAAGAATATGAACTACATGATTTTTAATTATTAAGAAAAATCAGTAACACTTCACAAAGATTAATCATAAAATTTAAAAGAACCGGTTTCACAATACTTGTAAATACATATTAACCAAAGACTCTTACCACCATGTAGTCATCTGAACAAAGAAGATTACCTATTTCTACTCAGAAATATCATTCTCATTTAAAAAAAAAAAAAGTGCTACCTAAGGCCAGTTGTGATTTTTTTTCCTGTTACCGGGAATCAAACTCAGGATCTTGCCCTTGTGAAGCAGGCATAGTACCACTGAGCTAAATCCCAGCCCCAACTATGATCTTTTAAGAGAACTTACTGTTCCATGCCCATTTGCTTCAAAATAAACTCCAATGTCAAACTCTTGAGCCTGGTGGTGCAAATGTTTTACACCAGTTTTGGTGCAGTAAACAGGTACCTACAACATACACGTATATGGAAACACAACAGCAATTATTCAGTGGGCAAATATTATGGGATACACATTATATAAAATGTGCCACAATGGGATAACACAGGCACGGAAGCTCACAGCCAAAGCAAAGTAAGAGAGTCTCCCCAAGAAGATAGTAGAAGGTCTAAGTGGGCACGACACAATCTAAATCATCTTAGCTATTTTAGCCACAGAATGGAGAATAGCTTACAGCAAGGATCTGCAACCTTTTTTCTGGCAAGTATAAATTGATATTTTAAGTTTTGCAGACTGTAATTAACAAATGCACATGCCTCTGTGCCAATAAAACTTTATAGTTGCAAGTTGGTCTTAGTCAAGTCCGTGCTGCCAACTCCTGGGTTGCAAGAATAAGAAAAGGGACAAATTAGGAAGTTGCCAGGACTAGTCCAAGTAAGAAACTGTCATGCTGGACCAGTAACAGTGAATAGAGATACTCTGCATAGATTTAAGAAAACTGGGGGGAAAAAAATGATTGCAAAAGAGATTTCAAGTAAAATCAGCTGCTTCTTGCCCTCAGGAGACCCCAGGAATGGCTTGAGAAATTTCTGCTGTGTATTCAATTTCTTATACAGGACATCTAAAAGAACTTTTAAGACAAAATTAAGATACCGTTATGTACCACATAACAATATTCTGGTCAATGATAGTCTGAACTACAGTGGTTCTATTAAATTATACCACCTAGTGAAATCACAGCCATCTTAGTTTGTATTAATTATATTCTTTATGTTTACAGAATAACTGAATCAGCTGATGGCACCACAACATAGTTCTCAAAACATGCCAGGCTAAGTCAGGCGTGGTAGCTCACGCCGTAATCCCAGCACTTGGCCGGCAGAGGCAGGAGGATTGCAGTGAGTGCGAGGCTAGCCTGGGCTACACAGTGAGTTCAGGGTCAGCTTGAACTATAAAGAGAGATACTGTCTTAAAAAAAAAGTAACAGTACCAGTGTTTAAATAATTAATCTAAGTACTGAGCATCCTTGTGAAAAACAGAAATTGGGGCCCCAGGTGGACTCTCTTGAGTTTTTTGACTCATAAAGAAAAATAGCTTAATTATAAATATCTAAATACAAATTTTTCAGTAATAAGAATATATTTAAATAAGGTCATAAATGTCCCTTCTCTCAAGAGAACCTTCACATGAAACTTCCACTTCTCTTTAAGAATCTGACTAAAGGGCCAGGAATTTAGCTCAGTGGTTCCCGCGCCTGTCTTGCAAGTGCAAGGACCCGGGTTTGATCCCCAGTAACCACATACCATACTGGGTGTGAAGACTCATGCCCAGCAGAACCAGTAGCACATTCCAGTGCCGGGCGTGCTGGCTCACGCCTGTAATCCCGGCACTCGGGAGGCAGAGGCAGGAGGATTACTGTGATGTGAGTTTGACCCTGAGCACAGGGCCAGCCTGAACTATAAAGCGAGACCCTGCCTCAAAAAAAAAAAAAAAAAATCTGACTAAAGCAGCTAGTCTAGGCACCTTTCCTTCCCCGTCTTCAGTTATGGTACTCTTTCCCTCCACCTCGTCCACATCCTGCAGGAATCTGAAATGGCTTACGCAAGAGCTAGAAAAAGGAGACACTAATTATTAACTAGAAAAAGGGCAAAGGGAAGAGGACTTCTAATTTTGGCTATGATTTCCTTGTTAGAAGAGTCAGTATGGGAGGTACAGAAAATGGTCACCTGATAGACGAGAAAGAATTAGATACAATATCTATCAACCCAGAAACCCTACCCACAAAAGGAACAGTTGTTAAACCAGAGCGTGAAACAACATCACAGCAAGTTGCTAAGGTGTCTGGGAAAACAAAAAACAAGCCAGGCAGAATAGGCCATTTTCTACATGTTCTCAACAGAAAATACAACTGATGATAAAGATTCTCTCCTTGAATAACTCAAACTAGGCCCATCTGAGTACAACTAGGTGCCAGCACTGGCCATGCCTTCCAAGAGCACAATTTTAGCAAAAATTCTTTCTACACATCTGTTTAGTCTGAACACTTCAGTTATAAACCTGTTCACTTTCCATATATGATCAAACTCCTCATCCTCCATTGTCACCCAAGTAAAGTTGGATCTAAGAAAGCAATGAGGAAAATCTCTCCTTTTTTGTATCAGGGACAATTAAGTTTTTTCTTATTTCTGATTTCTACTTACCCTTGCATGAACAATAAATAGCTCAGCTTCAGCACTACATGTACACTTTTACAAGGACATTATTCGCCTCAAAAATATTTTACAATTATTAAACTGTCAGGAAATGAAAATGGATCAATACCTTCATAACTTCTTCAAGATACCGTGTTGAACTTCCATTTGCATATGCAGTTTGTACAACACCCATATTTAAATTTTCTCCAATCTAGACAAAAACAGTGACATTTAAGTTGCCATCAAAAGCATAGTCTACAAAAACAAATATGAGTTCTTAAGGCTAACAAAATTGGCAGCCACTTCACTTGCGCCTTACTTTACGCAATAAGGGACTTACTGAAAATGCATATGCATCAAAAGAATGCTCAACAGTTCTGGACACTATTTAAGAGAATTTTAAGAAGCTTATCTCTTGATTCCTATGTCTTTTGTATTTTTATAAAAATATTTGATTCTTAAAATATACCCCTTTCCAATTATAATTTCTAATTTTATCTTAAAACCTGAAAGAAGGTTTCTGAAAAAGGAGAAAAATGCATTTCTATCAGGTCATAACAAATAAATCTCCAAGACAATATTTTCTGTTAGAATTTGGGGCTTTATGGAATAATGCTGGAACTCATTTAGGAGGAAATCAAAACTTTAAAAAGCTTTAAATCATAAAATCTAGCCAGTGTACGAAAGAGAAAAGCACCTCAGGTTCCAAAACTGATGTCCCAATGTTGAAATTACTGGAACTGCCACTTCTTAGCATATTTTCCAGCCACAAATGTGAAGAGCTTCCCAGAAATTACACCTCTGAGCTATTCAAATGCCCGTGACATGGAACGACTCCACTAGTGAGTGTAGTGTCTCTGGGCAGCATCGCCAGCTTACCTCCAACAGGAGATCTCTGAGGAAACTGGTGATTAATGCTGCTATCTTGTCTCCATCTATGAGATGAAACTGACCATCTGCATCCCGGAAGTAGTACACAATTCTGTCTGCATCTCCATCAAAGGAGCAGCATCTTTCGTTAAACTTCATTTCCATTCCTAGTGCACAGGATAATTTAAAATGTATTTCAGTCTAAGAAACAGGAATAAAACTCAATATTAAGAAACTTAGGCTTTTCTCCTACACGAGTAAATATGGAAATTTTTTTTTCAATAAAATATGTTCAGGACTGGCCTTATATATTACAGACATAGAATGTCCATTATACATTTTTTTTTTTTTTTTAGTTTTGTGAGATAGGGTCTCGCTTTATAATTCAGGCTGGTCTTGAACTCAGCAATACTCCTGCCTCTGCCTTCCAAGTTACCAGGAGGTCAGCCACCATGCCGGGCATTGTGGCATGTGGTACTGGTTGCTGGTGGGCAGAGTCACACCTGGCATTGTGGTATGTGGTTACCAAGACCTTGTGCTTGCAAGGCAGGCACTGGAACCACTACGCTAAATCCCTGGCCCCACTATACACTTTTCAAGAGTTTTAAAATTATCTTCTCAGATGTCATTTATTATTCTTTTTTATAGGTCAAATTCTTTCAAAATGGAAAAGGAATCATTCAAAAAAACATCTATGCTGAAACTTGCTATAATACTAAATACTAAAGATTCCACCTGTTTTTTTTTTTTTTAAATGCTCCTGGGAATTAGATGCACTTTGCTATATCCGCAAACCTTGATTTTGAAACAAGCTAAGACGCTCAGCCTGGGCTTATGTTATCAACCTCCTGCCTCAGCCTCCAAGAGTACTACGACTACAGATGCAAACCACAGCACCTGGCTTAAAATTCAACTTTATAAACTCATTGGTTAGAATAGACAGAGTTTCTCCTATAGTTTTCTGAAAGTTATAAGGATTTGTGAATATGCTCTAACTAGTATCATGCTATCTTTTACATATAAAAAAGTAATCAGCGGGCTGGGGATTTAGTTCAGTGGTTCCGGGGCCTGTCTTGCAAGCACAAGGACCAGGGTTCGATCCACCGGTAACCACATACAATACTGGGTGTGGAGACTCACACCCAACAGCAATCAGTACCACATACCACAGTGCCAGGCGTGGTGGCTCACACCTGTAATCCCAGCACTCGGGAGGCAGAGGAAGGAGGATTGCTGTGATGTGAGTTGGAGGCTGACCTCAGGGCTAGCCTCAAGTTCAAAGTGAGACCCTGTCTCAAAAAAAAAAAAAAGGAATCAGCAATACAAATATGCTTTAATTCTGGTAGGAATAGCGTTTAATCTGTTCACATTGCCAGTGTTAAGAAACACTGGTAATTAGGAAAGAACTGTACCCTGGCCTTGTGTGGTGGCTTATACCTGTAATTCCAGCACTCAGAGGCAGAAGTGGGGAGGACTGCCATGAGTTCGAGGCTAGCCTGGGCTATAAAGTGAGTTCAGTGCCAGCCTGAACTGCAAAGCAAGACCTGGTCTCAAAAAACTTAAAGAAAAAAAACAAAAACAAACAAACAAAAAAAAACTGTACTCTGTAAGAGATAATTGGCTGATAAAACAGATATAAAGTTACTGCAATCACAGAAACTATTAGAAAATCTGGCTGCTCCTTAAACATAATGGCAGCAGAGTGATGAAGCCAACATGGGCAGCTAAGAAGTGAAAGCCTTTGTCAAATGTTTCCTGTAAGATACAACTCAAGGCCCAAGATAGCAAGGGCTATGGCTCTGCTCACATTGTGGGCCAGTGCTTACAGCAGTAGAGAAAAAGCTTAGACTGAGTAAATGGATAAACAGATGACATAGAAGTAAAATAAATTTCAGCACTGGCAACTCAACAAACACAGTCTCAAAATGGCTGACTTAATTAAAAATTTAAATGCCTACTACAATAGGACAGAATGAGGCAGCTACATGAAGTCTGTACAGTTGGAGAATGTTTGTCCTATTTAAAAGGAATCATTCAAAAAAAAATCTATGCTGAAACTTGCTATAATACTAAAGATTCCACCTTTTTAAAAAAAGTTAGCAGTAAGTTAATGAAATATGAAAAGAACTTGTGATTTTGGTAAAGAAACAACAGGGTTCCAGTCTTTAAAAGAAATTGCAGAAATTTTAACAGTGCCAACTAATTATGCACTAAACCCAGGCAAACACCCAGCAAGCCAAACCAAACACAACTGCAGGCCAGCTTTTGCTTCCAGGCTGGTAATTTAGGATCCATAACGCAGCAGATCTAAAATTACATTCCCTTTCTATGCTTAATTAGGGAAGAGGAAGAAAATGATAATGCTGCTCACTCATGCTACCAAGAGATGAGTATCTTTGAAGTGTGGTCAGCAGAGCTTCACCATCAACAAAGCTTGGCAACTTGACAAACTATGCAGATCATACTCCAGACCCAGCTAATCAGAAACTGGGTGGGGTCCCCAAGTCCATGTACTAACAAGGCAACTCTGACGTGTGCTGAAGTCAGAGAACCATTGCTTTAGACTGCCATTTTTTGACTGTTTTTCCCAACAAATTTCCTACCAATTATAAGCAAAAAGTATGGTATGACAAATACATAAGACAGCATAACTGTGTTTTGAATGGCATTGAAAACTGGCAATATTCCAAAATGTCTAAAGTGTCAGAGCAAGGAAATCTACATGATTCTTAATTCATGTGACCATTTTGGATTATAAATGAGGTTGGCCCCAAAGAGTTCAAAAAAACAAGTTTTCACAGTGCTGGTGATACACACCCTCTGGAGGTTTCTGATGGCTTTTCACAAAGTCAGCTCCACACAAATGGTTGAGCTTCCCTTTGGTCCCATCATTAAACAGCTGAAGTGATAATCCCTGTGAGAAGTAGTGTTGCATTTCCTTTAGCTTCAGAGCCCCTATACCATTTGCACAGTCAACTTTAAGTGATCTATACTCATCCCCACTGCAGGAAGCCTTCAAAGAAAACACACGTGGAAGAAAATTTTCAAATTATAAAAAAGGTTATAAAAGTGAAATATATATACATAAACACTTTTAATTACTTTAGTCAACTCATCTTTGTTAATGCAGAAAACATACATATATTTAGATAATGAAATAATAAAACACCGAAGTAAAATTTGAAATCAGCCTAGACAGTGGGATATTTTCACAGATTAAACAACTTGTGGAAATGGAGACTTAACACACGCTAGCTTCAATTGAATAGGATTCCTAAAAAACATTATAGTCTGTATTATATGACAGCCATTCAAATGTGAAAATAAGTACACAGAGGAATGAACAGTAACATCTTTCATTCTCTTCCTAGCACAGAAGACCAAAGTATATTGTTTTTGTCAGCTTCTGTCCCTCCCAGCCTCATTCCAAAATGTAAGTTCCATGAGACCAAGTGCTTTGTTTTGGTTACCTATGCCTGGCAATAACAGACATTCAATATTTATTTAAGAACAAACCTCTCAAACCTCTCCCAAGTCTAACCAGCCAAAAGTACTTTCTCAGGTACTAAGCCAATAGCACTTACATTAACTCTTAGACAAAGTTCATCTGAATAAACACTTATGATAACCATAAGCAAGAACACCATGTTGTCTCATGTACACTTCAGAATTTAATGTGTATCTTGAAAATACCAGCACTGAGTTAGCGGGATACTCAGACCAGAATCTAGTGGGGCTCTACAAAAAAAAAAAAAAACAGAGAACCCATATTTATGTGAAAGGGAGGAGAAGGAAGGGCAAACCAAAATAAATTGTTCAATTTATCCTGGTACTTCACTCATCTGTCTGCATTTTAACCATGTTCGAGATATTTTCACCTGTTTAGTAAGTTCCACAAAAGCCTTAGAGAGTTTCCGGTAGTAGCCTTCCACAGTTGCCTTTCCATATTGGCCACCAGTGTTTCGACAGTACACCATGTAGTGCAGCTGGGGTGTTGTTAACAAGCCATAATCTGTCCAGAAATACAAAAAGCAATTTGCCACATTTCTTACTACGGAAAAAGTTTACATGCATTCATACTCTAACATTCTCAAGGTGACAAACCCTTTTTCAAAAAATGTATTTCAGGGCTGGAGAAGTAGCTGAATGGTAGAGCACTTTGTCTTGTGTGAACAAAGTGTGGATTCAACCCCCGGTACTGCCAAAAAGAGCAGTAATATATTCAGCCTGTAATATGTCTCTGGTGGTAAAGTACTTGCCTGCACATGTGATTTAGATCCTCAGACCAGAGGGAGAAAAAGGCACACCAGAAAACACAAAAACACTTCTCTCCCTGATTTATGTACCAGTGCTTAAATGCATTCATCACAGGGAATTGCTACATATGTGTGTGTGTGTGTGTGTGTATTACTTTCAAACTACAATCCAGATGCACTAATACCCACTAAAAAATCACAACAAATATTTCACATATTCAATGCTCAAAAAATTATTAATGATTTAGTATAGACAGGTAATAAATATAAAATACAAAAAAGCAATAATGGAGTTGTCTCTAGTAACATTATATACTACTTAATTCAAATGAGCCATCCACCTGAGAGCCACTAAAACTGCTGCATAAAGACAAGAATCTCCTGGAAAAACATTGTTCTCTTGACAAATTCAGAATTATTCAGCTAAACTCTAATGCTGAGACAGGGATTTCAAGATCTGAGCTAAGAAAAGCCAGCTTGGCTCTAAGGGCTCACCTCTCAAGTAGAAACAGAGTTCTGGGTTTCAGTGCAAAAAGCAAGGAGAAACCAGAAGACTTCGCCCTGAAACCCCAACAGACTATATATTCACTGTAAGGGGCAGGCAGAAACGAATAAGTCTCAGTCCACTCTCCGAGGTTGTTTCAGCAGTGAGCAACAGAGGAGAAAAAGCCACACTTCCAGAACTGTCACCATGAGCACAGGTCTTTGCATGCAGTGGCAGCCCCAGGGCACAGCAGCACAGGGGTCCAGGTGAAGGAGGGTCAAGCAGACCCAGCCAGGGAGTGCCCCAGGCACCCAGCAGAGGAAAACACTAAATTCTACCTGTGGAATACAACTTTATCTTTAAAATGCCCCACCAATAATTTTCTAAGAAGAACAGCTGCCAGTCAAACACAATGAAGTACACAAGAAAACACTGGGAAGAAAAAATAAGAGAAATGGATTGCAGACAAAACCAATATCTAGCAGGGAAACATTCAGTGACTAAATCTGTCCATGGACTTGAAAACTGGAGTCTGTCCTAGGGGGAAAAGGGGGATGTTTTAAGGTCTTGTGCCCTGCCAATTAAATGGTATCTCATGAAGGCAACCTTAGTTCTGGCACAAGGAAAAAGAAGGAAGTAGGAGAGCTCAATAAAAGTAACACAATAGTTAAATGGAAGTGTTTAAAGAGACTAACCCATTATTCCAACAGATATACTAAAGGCTGAAAGATCTTGTGATCAATATTAGAATTATCACACAAAATCTCATGGCTATTACATATGCTCACTAAAAGTTACCCTTATCGGGCCGGGGAGTTAGCTCAGTGGTTCTGGCGCCTGTCTTGCAAGCGCAAGGGCCCGGGTTCGATTCCCCGGTAACCACATAACAATACTGGGTGTGGAGACCCACACCCAGAAGCAACCAGTACCACATACCACAGTGCCGGGCGTGGTGGCTCAGGCCTGTAATCCCAGCACTCGGGAGGCAGAGGCAGGAGGATTGT
>PVIR01011697.1:0-46489 GCA_004026965.1 Petromus typicus
TGTTGTGTGGGCACTGGAGGGTTACAGCCTCCCTTTTGGGCCTGACTTACAGTTGTATATCTGTAAGTAACCACGCCATGCTTCAGAACTGGAGTCATGGATGTAGACAAGGCCACAGAGGGAGAGAAACCGAAGTGCAGAAATAAGGCTCAGGACAGCACTGAAGAAGAGCTGCAGATACTATCTGGGAATAGGATGGTGAGTTGCAAAGAGAACTGAAAAGTCATGGGAGAAAACCAGGATGGGATCTTGAAAGCTAAGAGTGGGTGTCAGGTAGGGGTGGGGTCACTGAGAAGGTGCCACTGGGAAGCCTGGGGGGCAGAGAAGACCATTGACACCCTCGTATTTACATCATCAACCCCATCTCCTTGTATCTCTTCAGAAATCCCATAAATAGGAAATGGGTGCTTAACCTCAAACAGAGGAGAGAGCTATCCATAGGGGTCAGGTGATGTGTCCGAGGGCACTGCTGGATCAACTCCCCCATTCACAACCTTTGTAGCCACATGCCTGTCCTCCCTGTCCTTGCTGGTCCCAGTCACACTGTCCCCAGTGAGTCCATTGCACACAGCTTTTTATTAATAACAAGCACCAGAGAAGGGTCATATTTTAGTGGGACAGGATCCCCAGGCCTCAGGGCCTGATCCTGCTAGCAGGAAGGTAGGCTGAGTCAAATAAATATCTTGGCTTTGCTTCAAAGAATTGATATATTGTAGTGTCAAGAATATGGATGTGAGGTCTGGCTTTTCCCTTATCCTTGCATCTACCCATCCATCCATCCATCCCATCTATCCATCCACCCATCCGCCTCTTCACCCAACAAATAGTTTCCTAGTACCTTCTGTGTGCCAAGTACACTTTCTAGCTGAGCATCTCAAGCAGGCCAGTTGCCATCTCTGTAAAGTTGGGATGGTGGCCCTTACCCTAAGCACATGTTAAGAGGGTTATGAGAGCACATGCAAGTGAAACACTTGGCACACAGTAGGTGTTTATGAAGGCAATTTCTTTCCTTTTTCCACTCTTCCCCATATCTTTCCTTTCCTTTATCTTGTGGACTCCATAAGGGAGTGAGAGGCAAATGATTTAGAGAAACATCCTCTGCCCTGCTCTCAGGACATGCATGTTCCTTCATGTACACATCCATGCACACGTGTGTACACAGTCCCATAAGTCCCACTTCTCTGCACATGACTCCTAGGGCCAGCACCAACGTGAGGTTTGAAGCCCTGGAATTCAGCCCGGAGGAGTCCTGAGCCTATTTGGGAAAGCTGAGTGCAGCACAGGCTGTTGGCCCTTGGCAGGATAACCACAGCATCCCAAGGTTCTTCATCAGTGGCTGTGAATGCTGGGTCCTTAGGAGCTCCAGTGTCAAATTTTGGTGACCAGGACCAACATCTTCATATCCTTGGGCCAGTCTAGACAGCCTCGGAAGGCAGTGCCCTCACTGCTTCCTGGTCCAGTGTTTTCTGGGTCTCCTCAGATAGTGGCTCCTCAGCCTGTTCCTCTGAGGGACTTCCCAGGTGTCTCTGAAGGAACTGGAGCCCCCATAGGTTCTTGCAGCAACTCAGGAGGTTGCTGGAGCACGTGGTACAGGACAGAGATGGCTTCCTGTGGAGACACAAGCGTAGGTCAGGGCTGAGGTGGCTACCGAGGGGCCAAGACTATTCTTTCTACATGCTTTCTAGGTCCTTGGGAAGGGTGGGTGGGATGGACTGGGGGCCTGCTTTGATGACCTGCAGCAGTGCTTGTGCAAAAGGCACTTCTTCCTTCTACCCACAGGAGGAATTTTCAGGAGACTTGCATTCAAGTCTCAACTCTGTTTCCAACACACTGTGCACCCATGTGAGGTGACTTAGCATCCGTGAACCACAAATAGAGGTGAACACCACATTCCTCACTCTTGGAATAGTTCAGTGTTATGCAATATGTATAAGTATAGATATAGGCTGGCTCATAGGAGAAAGCCAATGTTTGTTAATTCCAAATCCTTTTCTTTTTCAGTGCTGGAAATCAAACTCAGGGCCTCATGTATGTTAGGCAAGCACTCCACCATTGATCTCTACCCTATCCTGGTTCCAGCTCTGAATGAAATGACTCCTGAGCATGGATAGCATGCCTCACTTGGGCTAGGAAAGGCGGGGATGACATCATCTACTCTGCTTCCATCTGAGTCAGTTGTGAGGGCACAGTGAGAACCCTGGGGAACCAAGCTCCTTTCACACAGAGAGGAGAGAAACTCCCCACCCCCCCATGCCTCCCGCCCCCCCGTCTGTCAGATGGCAGCTATGGCTTTGGAAGCCTGTCGCAGTAGGGCTTGGTCAGCATGGGCACTGCCAGCCCCATAGTGCCTTTAGCTACTGCTGCTGGCTGTGGTGTGACCCCTGCTCTCCTGTTCCTCCCTCTACACAGCACCCACCTGCACTTCAAGGTCATAATTTGGCCTTTCAGAGGCTCCGAGTAGTCTTTTCTGTGTTAGCAGTGTACATATTTGATTAAGCAGCCAGGTATCTGCCCTTGAGCTAACATTCCCGATGGAGCTGGTGGCTCTGAGAAAATGCTCTCAGTGTAGTTAGTAGAATAATCAAAGAAAAGCCACCCCAAGGCTGAGAAATAACTACCTTCATTTTTTCTGGGGGGTTGAAAACCATTTACCACTGTTTTGGAAATAGTGCATGTCAGCATAAAATGCAGACCCTAGAGATTATTAAAAAAGAAAACAAGTATCTCAAATAAGTTCTCTAATGGGACATATTTTTGTTACATGTCAATTCAATGATTACATTAAAAAATACATTAATCATCCACAGATTCTCTATAAAACATATATACACACTTTAAAAAACTTGCAATCCTCTTACCTTAGTCCCCTAACTAGCTGGGACTTCAGGCACAAGGCACCGCTGCCCAACTCTAACTTTTTGGTTTATTGCTTTTCTCTTTTTTAAATATTTGTTTGCTATCATTAATTTTTGCCATTGTCTCCACTGTTTTCTCCCTTTATCTCTCTTTAAGCTTATTTTGTTGTTATTTCTACACTTTTGAATTAGATGGTTAGAACATTAAATTTCAAATTTATCTTAAATTATGAGCCTTTAAGGCTATGTACTTCTTCTGATAGAGCTTTGGAGGCATATGCTAAGTTTTGCTGTGCACTATTTCTATTGTTCCTTGAAAATATTTTCTAATATTCATAATTATTTTTGTTCACCCATGATCTGCTAAGAAATGTGCTCGTAAATATCTATGATAAGATTTCATTGCTGCTGTTTAATTTTGTTTTAGCCAGGGAATTGTTCTTTATGGAGATAATTTTTTTGAAATATGATACTTGCTTCTTATTCTAGTATATAGTCACTTTTTAAAGTGTTCTATTATAGATGAAAGAGGAAAATATCCTCTAGTTGTTGGAAGCACTGTTTTGTTTTTCACTAAATTAAAATTTTATTTTGCTTTTCAAAATATTGTATTTTAATTGATTTTTATATACTTGATCTTCAAATATGATAATGGTACATTACATATTTTAGACTATAATGGTTTGTTAATTTTTAACATATTTTAGACTATAATAGTTTAATTGTTAATCTTCATAGTTCTGTCAACTTTTCATATTTTTAAAGCTAAGTTATTTTGTAATACAAGTTTAGAATTATTTGCTCTTATGTAAATATGATAGCCATCATAAATAATATTTTTTTGCTTAAAGTTCACTTTGATATTAATATGGCTACCTGAGTTCCTTGTGATTAGTATTTATATACAGCACCTACTATATGTTTTTCTTCCTTATATTTTCAAAACTTTGTTTCCTTATATCCTGTCAATCTCTTGTACATGCATTTGTTTGGGTTTTAACAACAAAATATGACTGCTTGCATAGTTATTGCCAGTTTTATGCCATTTGAATTCACTGAAATTATAGATATATTTTCATTTATTTCTTATATCTGTTTTTGTGTTTCACATTGTCCCACCTTTTCTAAATTTACTTCCTGTTTTGCTTTGTTTCAAGTCAACCTTTTTATCTTCACTGACTTTCCACTATACTATATAAAATTTATTTTAAATGATTACCCAAGACATTTAAACATGTACAATTAACCGTTAAAAATCTGATGGCATGATTCCCTCCTCTCCTTTGCTTAGCTGACCACATGCCAAATGTAAATGGGGATAAAACACTCACCCAGCATTTCCTCACTACCTGGGTCCTATTATACCAAGTATAGTTAAAAGATACAGTGATTGTTTAAATTAAAAAGTCATTATATATTGTCATTAATCATCCTAATACTACTTTCCTTTTGCTTCGATCACCCTTATCCTGTTATTCTTGCCACTTTCTGAGGCAGTTCTGGAAGTCTTCCTTCGTGAGTATCTTTAGTTGCCCTGTTGTGGCTGTTTGGATGTGCTGAACTGACTTAAAGTGTTTACCTTTCATGATCACCTTGACTTTGGGGAAGAGTCACAGGTTGCAGGGTGCTAAATCCAGTGAATAAAATGGTAAGGATGTGCTATTATGTTGTCAGAGCCTGCCTTTCTGTGGGATAGCATTTGGCAGCTGCAATTGTCAATTTTTTATTTTTATCACACCTTGTAAAGACACTCAGAGAAGGGGCTGGGGATTTAGCTCAGTGGTTCTGGTGCCTGGTGTGACACCTTGACTTTTTTGTGGGACCAAGCCTTTCCTACTTTGGCTCTTCAGATAAGGTGAACTACTTCACTTCTGTCCCTTTGCCCTGACTTTTGTGCTGGGTTCACCAGTTGGTTCTGAGGTAGATCTATGACATAATCCAGCATGAACTTCAGCCTGAGACTGTGTGCTGGAACAGTAAAAGGGAACTTCCTTTTTCCACTGTGTCTATAAAAATAGACATAAGCTTGGCTTTTCTGGTGGCCTCATGGGAGAGTCTGACTAAAAATGAAGTCAACACAGAGGAAATTGTGCTGAAAACTAGAGACATACAATTCCTGGTGACAGTTCGAACATTTGGGTCAACTGTGCTTAAAGCAACTCACTTCTGTTCTGAGCAAATTTGCTATGCTCACCAACCCTATGCTCTTTTCCCTGAATTTCTGCTACTTGTAGTTAAGTGTCCAGACTAATCATATCTTTAACTAAGTGTTACTTGCGCCAGACTGATTTTACATTCAGGGTGTTATAATACAATTAGCCAGCAGGTCTGGGCTCCAGTATCAGTGTTAGTCTGAGGGGCTGCTCAGGTCCTTCTGAACCTGTCTTCTCCTCTGTGGAAATAAGTTAGAGAGACCTCACAGTGTGTTGTAAGGACTAAAGATGGTGAAGGTCAGCATCAATTTCCATTGCCTTCCACCATTATTTCATATACCTAGGCCTTTGCAGCTGTTATTCCCACTGCTTGACATTCCCTTAGTCAGTGCCTCCCATGATGTTCAGCTTCTACAGTTTCAAGGCTATTCAGACGTTATCTCTTCTGTGTAGCTGTCTCTGAGGGCTCCCAGGATTACTGACTTCCTTGAGGCTTCTTGTGCCCGGTGCTAAAGACTTATCTCCTTGGCTTGACTGTCATTTCATTCATCTGACACTCAGGTAAAAGTAAGTGCTATAAAGGCAGGTATTGGATTCTTTATCTTCCCACACTATCCAAGTTGAGTAAGTGGTCCTATGTGTGAGCTAGTGAGTGGTCCATCTTCTGACTTCCCTAATTCACAGGTGGCAGAAATGGAAGAGGTCCCCTGGCTAACATAAGCAGCCCTTACGCTGTGGCCTGCTTTCTACATCTACTTCTCACCAACAGCCTGGAAGAGCCTTGTGAACAGAAACCCTGGGAGAGGCAAAGGGACATTTGTGCTTTCAGCAAGCATCAGATGTGGTGGGGGCAGCTGGAGCCAGTGTGAGGTTTGGAACCAGGAGCCCTGACTATGGGTTTGATTCTTTCTCATTCCCTTGCTGTTGGGCCTCAGACAACTCTGCCCTCTTCCTAAGCCCTTTGTATAGCTGTGGGTGGCATGTTGAAGCTGAGAAGAGATAGCAGAAGTGAAATCTTGGAAATTCCAAGGAGATCTTTTCTATTCCTCCTCCTCTGTTTCTGCACAGGTTTTTGCATTGGGACCTTTGTCCCTATCAGTCACTGAAGCCTAACAAGTGGGTTCTGAGTGCTGAGGTTCTGGGCAGATTTGTGCTTATGCTGTACCCAGAAATATAGCAAGGACCACCAGAGGCAGATAGTCAATTCCATCTACATCCTGGGAAGTGAATCACTAGGAAATGCTGTCTTACTTATGGAGAAATAAAAGTGAGGTGGTTACCAAGGGAAGAGAAGCACAGGCCTTCACAGGAGCCACATGCATGAGTGGTCTTTCTCACTGCCTTATGCTTCTGCAAAAATCCAGGGTGATCCTTTATTCTAGGTGGAATCTAAGTTTTGATTATTTTTAAATACCTCATGACACAGAAGTTTCAGAACACCGAGTTATCCAGAGTCCAGTGTTTTCTTCCTAACCTTTTATTTTCTACCATAAGCCAGTATGTTCATGGTAAGTTGAAATGACTGAACTTTGACCTTCTTGGTCATGAATGATTTATTTTTCATGGATTTCTCATGATTTTCTGGAATAAACACAGAGCGTGTGCCTGCTAGTAGGGTCTGTTTTGAAGGAGTAAAGGGGCAAAGGGAGGGGCAGGTATGATTGGCAGAGATGTCACCTGATCAGAAGCCTACCCAGGGGAGCTGGTGTTCTGTCCTTAGCAGGCTGGTGTGAACAAACCAGGCAGAGACTTACTGCAAGAGTTTTGCAAATACCCTGGGTTCATATTTGTCACGTTCATCTAAGAAAGGCTCCTTCAAACTCCTTGGGCTTTGTTGTGAACAGTAGGTAATGGGAGCTACTGTTTAATTTATTCTCATAGAAAGAGAAATAGATTGTGAGTCTGAGAGCTTTGTGCCTGTGAAGGAGATTTTGCTAGTGATTTCTCAAGATATACATCCCTCAACATTTGTGGATCGTAGGTTAGAATCAGAAAGGAGTAGGTAGAGAAGGGGCTGGCTGTGCTCTGGCTGGCATCCATGAATTGTGCTGATGAATAGATAAATGATTGGCAAGAAGCACCGCTTCCTGTGATTTTAAGCCAAATGCTCTGTGCCCTTTTTCTATTTAAGCATCCCAGTGGTACTCCACCGCAAGTGCTGTAAAAGTGTTTGGATTTCACAGCTCATAAAACTGAGACTCTGCAGGCGAGACATGCCGCAGGTACTGAGCAGCAAAGCTCAAGCCATCTGACTCCAAAACACACTGCCATTGTAGAAGTCGCTTCTTGTGGGGAGAGTCAGGGAATCCAATAGAGATGATAGCAGAGACCCGAAGCAAATCTGGGCAGGGTACTGGTCTTTGGTGGCCATTGTGACAATATGCACGAGTCAATTGCTCTAGTATAAACACAAAGCTACATGTGTGTGTGCACATGAGTTTACAAGTGAGCAAGAGGAAGTGGGAGTGTGTGTGTGACCATACACATATGGATGAGCGTGCATGCAAGAGTGTGTGTGCCAGTGTGCGTGGATGTGTGTACCTCTGGGTATGAATGGATATATGTACCTCTGAGTGTGAGCGAGTGTGTACCATCAGGACTATGTGGCACAGAAGCTGTTTCTGTTTCTGGTGCCTGGGGCAGCTGGCATTTGGGTTGGGACTGATGCAGTGAATGGCAATTTAATGCAGTGTTTGGGGCTGTGAAGAAGGCTGTTTGGGCAAAGGGAATGGGCTTGGTGCGTAGAGCAGGGGAGGAGTAGCTTAGCTGGACAAACTTCTCTTAGCTGCAGAGGAACAGCAGGTAGAGAGGGATTCTGTAGCCATAACAAGCCAGTCTCATTGAGCAGTCCTGGCCATACTTTGGCAGGCACTGGACAGCTACTGAGGATTCTGGAGCAGCAGAGTGTTAGGTACCGACAAAGCAACAGCCTCAGCCTATGGTCTGAACTGGCCGTTCTCTAGGATTTTATGGCTGCACAGGGCAGTGAGGCCCCTCAGTGCATTTCCTTTCCCTGGGTTAATTTAGATTTTGAATGTTCTCCAAAGGCTCATTGTTGGAGACCAGGGCTCTGTGGGAAATGGTGGTGCCTTTAGCTGGTGAGCTTTGTGGGTGTGTCTTTGGGGGGGTGTGTCCTTCAAGGGGCTGTGGGGACCCCACAATGAAAAGCTCTACTCTGCCATGCACTCACTCACAAGTACTTACCCAACCCACGATTTACTGTGCTGCCGCAGACCCAAGAATAGTAGAGTCAACCAACCAAGGACTAAAGCCTCTGGAACCATGAATCTTTTAAGTTGATCATCTCAGGTAGTTTTTCATAACAGTGGAGAGGTGACTAATACAACCACTGTCTAGGAGTCACTCCCCATCACAGGCAGTGGGGGAGAGTGGGTCTGAACAAGGCTGATGAGTGTCATTTGTAAATATAAAGCTGTAGGTCAAACATGTGATTCAGTATGAATATTGAACACATACTGTGCATGCCTGTGATGTGGGGACAACTTGTATGTCTTGCACATGGAGGACTGACCATCACAGGGTCAGGGATCTGGCCAAGGCACACAGCTGGTGAATGGAGAAAAGGGCTCTGCCACCATGTGTGAGGTCCAATTCCTGTGCACTGAGCCATGATCACAGCCGCTGAAAAGCTACCATCACAGACTCTCCTGCATGCCAGGCCTGGCCATATGCATTTTCTATATGTCAGCACCAGTAAGCCTCACACTGGTCTAGTCTGCTCATTTTCATTTTATAGAGGAGGAAAGGAAGGCCAAAGAATGAGGAAACTGGCCCAAGACTACACAGACAGGAAGCTGGTGCTGAGCATTGCAGCACACTGGAATGGTACCTAGAGGAGAAGTGAAGGGGTGGGAGCCCCACTTCCCACTCAGCCCCTCCCCTGTCTCCACGGCATCCATTTCCTCCTGCTGAGCTCCAATTGCTGAATCATAAAATGATGAGTGTGCTTGTGGATCAGGCACTTAACCTCCTCAGTCTCACTTGACTTTTATACCATCTGTGTGACATAAATCATGTATTTATTAGTTTTCTCTAACTGGTGAGGGTTCAAGGCCCAGAGCTCTTCGGTCACTTTCACAGAGGCTCACAGTGAACAAGGCATAGAGTTCTCAGAGTGCACAGTCATCTCACTGAAGAGCTGGAGTGTCCCTGCCAGTCCTCACCATTGACGCAGGAAGCAGTCCTCTCTGGGATTTGGGTCATACTCAGGTCTCATCAGTCCTCACCTTGTGCTCACCCTACCTTGTTGCTTGAACTTTCTAAAACCTCTGCCTGAAGCCGGTCCACTTTACCAGTCCTCTCTTGAAACTGAATTATTTATTAAACTGAAGGAAATTCCATAGCTCCTGCCCATTTATGCCATTGGAGCAAGAACCATGACACCCAGGCAATCTCTAAAGTCCACACCCATCATCCCTTCTTCTCATTCCTGGGAAGCAGACCAACCATCACTTGCCTCACACACATGGGGAAACAAAGGCTGGTAGAGGCCTTCTGTCACCTAGCTGTGAGTGGCAGAGTTGGAGCCCATGCTGGGATCGCTGGTGCTGTGCCCTGGCTCAGCTCCTGCAGCCGTCATACTGATGTCATTGTCTTGTGCCCCTCATGGCTTACAGCCTCTGGCAGTTTAGGGTTTGGATGAGGGACAGGTTTTTGCCCCTCAGATGCCCCTCTTTCAGCTTCTTCATTGACTCCTATCCCCTTTCCCTGACCCTCTGCTCATCTTTAAATGCCAATGGTCTCTTCTCCTTGTGGCCTCTACCCTCTGCCATAGGCAGCCACACTCATGACACATCCAGGACCCTCCTGCTCATGTGGCTTCAAGGAAGAGACATCTTCAGATTTTGCTGGCTGGAGGGAGGCCCTACAGCCTGTCCTGAAAACAAAGTGGAACAAAGGGCTTAAAATATCTTTTCCTTTTGGCTAGGAATTCTGTTTCCAGAAATTCAGTTTCTAGGAAAATAATGTGAAAGAAATCTGAATGGCCTCTGCATTGAGTGGTCTGCTACAGAACTGCTTACAATAGCAAAACAAATGCAAAGATGATTGTAAAGTACAATAGGGGAACTTTCAGCCAGTTCCAGGGCTCTTCAGACACCCCACTTCCATGGCAGCTGGTGATCACTGGGAGTTTCTCAAGGATCTACCCTCTCCTTTAATCTTTATGGTTTTTCGTGGAGTGGGCACCGGTATCATTCCTATCTTACAGATGAAGAAACTGAGGCATGGAAAGGTTAAGAAACATGCCCAACGGCATCAGCTCCCAGGAAGCCGTTGGGACTGAGCTGTTACCAGCACTGATTCATGAGTTGCCATGATAAGGTAGTCAGTAAATGTGCTTGCTGGGCTGGTGTGTCCAGCACTGTGAGGTGCTCCTCAGGTGGGGCAGTACAGGACACTATTAGAAGTTGATGAGAGGGTACCTGGTCCCTGCCCTGGTTTGTCTGGCCCACTAGCACCACCCCCACTCTGAGGCTGCCACCATGGGCATGGCAGAGAGGTGGCTAGAGCCCATAGTGAGGGCAGAGATCTCTGCAGCCCCAGAAGACACAGTGCTGAGAGCCAAGGGCCATGGCATTGAGTTTCCCAGCACTGAGGAGGACCAGGCTGGTGCAAGAGGCAGGAGAAGGTAGAGAAATAGAGGCTGGAGCAGGCCTGGGCTCCACCACCCATCTCCCTTCAGATAAAAAGCCTGATTGAAAGTGGGTCACTACAAGATGATGTAGGGTGCTGAGAGCACAGAGACTTGGATCCAATTTTCTGCCTGGAAGGGTGTGGGCCTGCCTGGAACAGAAACAGCAGGGAGGAGCCCCAATGCTGCCCTTCAGCCCTCATTCCTCTGCTCCCTCAAGGGGTATAGGATCTCCTAGCACACAGTTGGGGTTTCCTGCCACGGGTGTCGGGTGGGGGTGGGAGTCAGGCACCTGCAGTAGAGGCCTCCCTCCCAGGGAGGCTCCAGGGATCTGCCAGGAGCATCTAGCCATGAGTCCTGGGCACAGAAATGTCTAGGTAGAAAAGCCCACAGACAGGTCTGAGGTGGCCCAAACAGCCTGGGAAACTCACTTTGGAGAAAAGGAGGAAATGAGGAGTCGGGTGAGTCCTGCAGACGGCTTTCACTTCCGGAGTTTCTGGGTTTACAACTAGAACTGCTGTGACCTCGGAAATTCAAGTTTTTCCTCCATCTGTGAAACAGTGGCTATGAGCTCCCTGAGCAGCAGGAAAGGAAGCTCTTTCATCTGTTCTCATGCACACACTCTGAGTGTCTTCTTGGGGTTCAGGCCCTGTCCCCATGCTGGGGAGAAGGGGTGACAGGATCACTTCAGACACAGGAAGTAATTGGCCCGTGGCCAGCAGTGATCATCTGGGGAGCTGGTTATGGTTCCTGAGCTCTCTGTGGTCAACACTGGGAGCTTCCCACTGCTTGGAAGACAGGCAGAGGACAAGCCAGGGGTGTCAGCAGCCGCAAACGTGGCCTGCAGCCTGCTAGGAGCCCACATGGCTTGCAAGTGATGGGGAGGGCTGAGCACAGACTATGCATTCTGTGGACACTGCAGCTGTAAGGCCATACGGGCACCAGGACAAAGACAGAACTACTTCAGGTGTTGTGGGAGGTGGCAACAGGAATGAGGTTTCACTGCATCTTTCTGCAATCATTATGCTTCCTGAACACCCTATTTCCCAGTTCCTGTGAGAAGAGCACTGCCACCAAGCCCAAATGACAGGGCCGGGCGATGACTGCGCATGGTCAGTCCTTGAGGGGATGGTAAGCTTGTGACATGCAGGCTGTGCTTTCTGCATGGATTAGCGACACACTGATGTCTTGGTGGCACTTTGACACTTGGGACCTTCTACCCCCAGCCTCTCTCCAGCCAGAGGGAGTGGTCCTTCTATCCTAGGAGAGCCACAGGAGCTATGGACACTGCCACGCTGGGTGGATCTCAGATACGCTTCACTTCAGCCCCTGGACTCTCTGCCCCAAATAGCTTCTGGGCACAGCATCAGCTATTGGTTCAGAGGCAGTAACAGCAGTCAGATTTTTAGTGTGGTGTCACCGATGAGGAGATCAGAACTCAGAGAGATGTGATCTGCTCGAGGTCACACAGCCACACGCTCCTCTGGGGAAGGTTCTCTGGCCCCAGAGTTGGGACCTCTCTGCAGATCTCCCCTCTGTCCAGCCCATGCTCGGGTCTGCCCCCTGATGCCAGCACCTGCAGCAGATATCGTGACGAGGATACGTTTTACTGGATTTGCTTCCATACTTTGAGGGGCTCATTAGTATGAAAAGCGCATTCTCTGCTGTCCTTGCCAGGAGACTCTTGACACAGCACAGTGGGGCGTGGGCATCATTTCCCTCCCTTGTTAAGCATTTATATTTAGCTGCCATTTGAATGGTCCCTTGAGACTAATCCAAGTTCTGTCTTCAGCTGAGGGACCTGAGACTCAGGGTCAGGATGTGACTGGAGTAGTCGAGTAGGGCAGTTGAGATGCATACCCACCAAGCCTACCTTAAACTCTTCAATTGCTCCTTTTACAAAGAGGCCATGGAAGAAAATAACAAAAGCTGCCACTTAGCAAGTGGTGACTGTGTGCCAGGATCTTTGCATAAAATGGTGCTAAATCTCATCATAATCTTCCTAGGAAGCCATTGTTATCCCCTATTTTGCAGATAAGCAAACTGAGGTTCAGAATGAGAGGCTGAGGGTCAGGGATTTAGCTCAGTGGCACTGTGCTTACCTTGCAACAACAAGGGCCCAAGTTTGATCCCTGGTACCACCAAAAAAAAAAAAAAAAAAAAAAAATCAACAGAGTGAGAGGCTGGAACTAGAAGCCATTTCTGTCCCCCACACCAGCGTTGGCAAGTGATAGTCCATGAACCAAATCTAGCCCACCACCTGTTTGTCTTGAACAAGTTGAAAAAAAATAGTAGAATAACATTTCACGACTCATGAATATGGAACTCAAGTTTTAGCATCCATAAATAAAGTTTTATCAGAACACAGCCCTACTGAGGTCTTGTCTACAGTGCCAGAGTTGAGTAGAGCCATGTGTCATTTAGTAAAAGGGACACATTCTGAGAAATGCATCATGTGGCAGTTGCTGCTATGTGAACACCATAGAAAGCATGGACACAAACCCAGCTGGCACCACCTACTACACACCTGAACTCGGAGACAGCTCATTGCTCCCATGTTAGAACCCGGTACAGCATGGCGCCGTCCTGAACACCGCTGAAATGTTACACAATGGTATTTGTGCATCCATACAAAAAAGGTTCAGTAAGAACACTAAACTACAGGAGTTTTTGAAATCCATTATAATCGTCTGGGCCTACTGTCATAATGTGGTCAGTTTGTGCCTCATTACCAAATGCATAGCTGTTGTGCACTGGAAGTTTTCCACACAGAAGCATCAGGTCAAGTGACTGGGAGGGCTGAGGTCCAGGCCTTAATGCATGGCTCTGGAGCTGGGGCCCCTGTGGAAGACCCTTTCCCTCACTTGTCTACTTGGCTGTGCACCTTGTATCTGAAGGGTACAGGACAACAGTGGTGGTCTGGAAGCCATGCTTTCCTCTCCCCCTTAGCAAGGCTGGGCTGCTGAGGACTGCAGGAGCTGGGAGGTGTAGGCAGGGGAAGAACACCTCAGCTGGCCACGAAGGTACCAACCCCCAACCTGTAAATAAAAAGTTCTCTACCTTTCCAGTGACTCCAGGGATCGCCATGATTTAGTCTCCTTGACTTTGAGGCTGTGAAGGGCTTCCCACCTCCTCTCTTTCTGCTCTCCTTTCCCTGACTTCCTCTGAGGGCAGCAGAGGGTCTCACTCCCCAAACTCTCTGAAGAGACAGAAGATGAGTGATTAACTTCTGGCCATAGCCTCTTCTTTGCTGGCCAGCTTTGTAGAAGCCCACCAGGAAGGGAGGGAGGGATTTGGGCTGCATGGGTGTCCAAGGCACATTCTCATAGCTGTCAATCTCCACCCAAGGCCCACAGGGGTCAAAAGCTGCCATAAAGCTTGAAGAGTTGGTGAAAGGAAGAGGTAGTCACAGATGAAGGGGAGGGAGGCAAATGGAAAAAGAATAGAAAAAAAGAAGGGAAGGAAGAACAAACAAAATATAGAACCTTGGAAAAAAAAAGCTCAGTGCAAGAAACCAGGTGCATAAGACCATGTCTTGTATGACTTGTCCGGATGGCACTCTCCAGATTAACTGGGGCACAAAGTAGATTAGTGGTCACCTCTGCATGGTCAGGCGGAGGGGGAGCAGTGTACAGAAATGGAGGCAGGAACTGGAAAGGGTCCACTAAAGGGGCAAGGCTTCTTTGGGGAGTGAGGGAAAATTCCAAGATGGATCGTAGTGTATATAATTCTGGGAAAATACTAGGAACCACTTCCTGGTACATTTTCAAATGGGTGAATTGTATAGTATGTGCACTGTTAAGGAAGGAAGAAAGGTAGAAAAGAGGAGGAGGAAAAGGATGGATAAGGGGGAGAGAGAAAGAGAGAGGGAAGGAGAGATGGGAGAGGGAGAAGGAGAGAAGGGGAGGAAGAAAACAGAAACCATTTGTTAAACTTCCTGCCACATACCAGGAATTATGCTAAGTGCCTTCACTCTTTACGTTTTATTCTGACAACTCCTCAAAGCAAGTTAGATAACATCACTGTTTCATAGCGCAGACTTGCCTAATGTCATGTAAGTGCTAAGTGTGAGACCATGACTCACATCATACCGGGCCTACCTGACCTCCAACACTCTAGGAGAACACCTCAGGCAGCCCAGAGGCTCCAGGCGTAACAGCTAGCTACAAAAGTCAGAGCTGGAAACCTACCCCACATAAGGCAGCCCTGGGATCACAGATGCTGGGGATCAGCCAGGTTCCTGAGTTTTAGGGGAGGGAACTGTTCTGGGTAAATGTGCAAAAAGCTCTTGTAAAAGCTATTCAGAAGTACAGAAATGAAAAATTTAGACTGGTTTTGAGCGCTGCATGAAGCAAGCAAACATGTTTGTGGCCTAAAAGGAAACTTCCTTTCCGAGCAAGAGCTGCTCTGGGGAAGTGTGGTTCTGTCATGCATGGATGTTGTGGCCTAGTCTTCTGAGATTGGACTTGGAGGAAAAAATGAGGACCCCTTCGCCACAACCTTGGTCAAACCAGTGACCCAGTGGACACAGTCTGGATTAGAGCAACTCCAGGTGCCAGTCTCACATTTTATCCTAGTTTCACATGTGAATCTGCTATTCTAGGTCTCTTTTGTGACAGCACAAGGCACGTGCCTGGACATTTCCACCTCAGCCTCTGTGACTCACAGCCGGCCTTGGCTGCTAATGTGAAGTCTGCCCTGATGCCAGTTTCTGTAGGGAGCCAGTGTCGCATCCAGTGAAAGGGAGCTGGTTGTTTCTGAGTTCTCCTTAGGTTCATGGAACTGTCCTCTTCGAGATGTGGTTTTTGGTTTCTACAGTAGGGGTAGCATTGTTCACTTCTCAGGATTCTCAGGGACCTAGAACATTTGTGAGTTCACTCATTCATGCATTCATTCAACAATATCCCCGAACGTGCTATGAGCCAGCATAGTACTAGGTGTCTAGGACCTGGCAGAAAGCAGCAGACATGAGTCTGCTCTCAGCTTAGGGTTTAGGGGGAGCAGACATCAATTAAGTAGAATGCATCCAGAGAGGAGATCACGCAGGATGGGATCAAGGGGGCATGAAGGGAGGTTGGGACAGTGGCAGAAGCCTGGAAGAGTTGAGCCTTGGAAGTTGGAATAAGGACTTTGTATTTTAATCCATGAATGGCAGAAGGGGTGGGGCACTGCCGGTTTACATCTGAAATGATCTCTGGCTGCAGAGCGGGAGAGAGCAGATTTGAGGGGCCAGCTAGGGGCTGGCTGGACGCTGCCTCCTGGGCATGCGGAGAGGAGGGAGGTGGCACAGAAGAGAGAAGAGACCTTGCCCATTCAGGCTCCAACCCTCCAGATGTCTGGGCAGATTCAAGCCTTTACAGGCATGCAAGGGGCTCTGCCAGAACGAGGAAGTGCCACGCCTGCTGGGAGGGGCTGCTGATAGGCTAGATGCTTATGAATCTTATCTCTAGGCTTGGGAGATTGTGGAGAGCACAGAGTGGGTGGGAAAGGGACCTAAGGAGTACTGGGCAGGGCTCCAGCCTCCCCTGAGATTGCTTTGCACTGCAACCAGGTCACTTTCCTCCCTGTGCCTTGGTTTCTCTTTCTGGTATCTATGGACTCTCCTTGAGGTGTTGGTCAGGAACAGGGCCCAGTTCAAGCCCAGGCAGCATTTCAGTGTGGAAAGGGCTCAGGCTCTAAAGTCGAATGTCTCATCCTGGCTCTGAATAACTAAGGCTATGGGTCTGTTGCCAGCCGCTTTGTTGCTGGGAGGTGGCTGCTGGTCCGGGGACCACGCTCGGAACTTCCGCTTCTCTGAGAGGAAGGCCCCGCTTGCTCACTGGCCCCAAGCAGTGCTGGTATCTAGTGGGGTGTTTTTTCCATGCAGTAGTAGGAACTGAACCCAAGGCCTCTGCACTATTTAATTTGAGACAGCGTCTTCCTAAATTGTTCAAGTAAGATTTGCACTTGCCATTGTCCCTCAGCCCCCTGGAGTGCTGGGATTACAGGGATGTACCACCACCTCTAGCTTGGGAAATTCTTATGAGTGAATGGATAGAGTGTGTTATTCTGGCTGGGGTCTGGGGATGCCAACGGAAAATGGAAGAAGAAGGCCACATCCTCATTATCTGAGAAAGTTATGTGGCAAAAGGAACTTCGCAGACGTGATTAAGTTAGGAACTGGAGATGGGGAGTCATCTTGGATTGTCCATGTACACTAAGCCCTCAGTGTAGTCACCAGTGTCCGCACAAGAGGGAGGCAGGGGCCACTGAGCTGCAGAGGAGAGGGGGTGACAGCCGGGAGGCCAGAGCCATGTGCACAAGGAGCATAGGCAGCAAAAGGTGAGGGAAGGGCTGCTCCTTGGAAACTTCCAGAAGGAACCGGTTCTGCCGACACTGAGAGTGAGTGGGAAATAGGGTGAGAGGACGCATGGAGAGGGCCATGGGGTGAGCAAAGGTGGGCAACACAGGTCGGGAAGAGCAGACAGAGTTGGAGAGCAGATGACTGGCTGGCTTTGGGAAGGGAGGACTGGCCAACTTGGCCAGTGTCCTGGCATCTCCCTCACTGGCTGTGTCTCCTGTTCCACCCAGGGTTGGATCAGTTCCTTCCGGAATTCTTGACCCAGGCACACATCGAGAAGGCTCTGGGCAGCGCTGATTTTTGTCTCCAGGTAGAATGCAAGAAGGGCATCTATCAGTCATCAGGGAGGCTGGGAACTGGCCTTATCAAGAACAGGCCAGACGCTGATTGCTCTAGCAGCCTCAGTGGGAAAAGACTCTTCTTGGCCTCTTGCTACTCCTATGCCCTCCCTCAACCTTGGCAGGAAGCCCCCATGTGACTCCCCTTCCTCCATTAAGCCCCTCTGCCACTGTTCCAGTTGTGGTCTCTAGGAACACAGGTGCTGGCCCTGGGCCTGGAGCTTGTGACCCAGGTGGGCACCGCCTCTTAGCTGGGTGTTCATGAGGACCAGAAGAGAAAGTGGCTGCTTGCGCTCTGCAGTATACTGGCACCCAGAAGACACTGTTATTGGAGCTGCTGTTTCTGACAGAGCTTCCTAGATTTTGTCACAAGCTGTTTACTTGCCTTTTCTCAGCCTTGATTTCCTTCCTGTGAAGTGAGGACTAAACAGGCCCCCTACTTCATGGGGTTTGCTGAGAGGGGTTCAGCCCCTCCCTTGACAAGCCCAGCTTTGGTGACTGCCCTAAAGTCACAGAGTGGAGAGCTGAAGAAGTGTGAAGAAGGGAGCCAAGGAGGTGTTCTGCCCTTCACATTAGGAATGCATTTCAACCCTTGTGCATGTTGCTCTGAGCCATCACCAGTCTGGGCTGTGAGTGATTTCAGGTGGGGTCAGGGGCTTCCTACCTTTGTGTGCCCTTAGCCTGGGTAAAATGTACCTGCAGAGCGATCACTGTATGGAAACAATGTCAGACAGGTCACGTGGTAAATAGGGGTGCCTAGCACATGTGCACTATTCTTAGTGAGTACTTATTGAATGAATATGTGTCCTTCACGATTAGGATGGAAGGCAGCTTATTAAACCAGGAGTCAAATCAGAATAAGCAGTACATTGTGACTAAACTGAATAGTGTCACTACCTTCTGTCTAGTCCCTAGCCGTTGTGCTTTTTACTCTTTTTTTCCCATACACTGTTAACTAAATTAGCTTTGCTGCTGAGGCTGCCTTCTAAATGCACGACTGTGGAAGGATAGTGTCAGATGGGTGTTTCATCCATGAAAGACAGGCTGTGCAAGTCTCCATATGTGCATAGTGGATACACCTTTGTGCTGGTATGTTGGAGGAATTTGGGAGTGTAGATCTAGAAGTCAGAAGCCCAGGAGTCAGGGAGATAGCCTGGAGAACAGTTCCGGAGCTGGGCTGCTCAGGCTTGCTCTAGCAGGACAGCAGTGGAAGGTGGATGCTGGGCCTGGTCTATGGAGCACATAGGCACCTGCATAGACCAGAAGGGCTATGAGGCTAAGGGTTCTCATGAGAGAATTTTGACTCTGCAGCTGCCGGATAGAATGCAGAACCCCAGGCTATGGATCTGCAGTGTCCACTCAAGCTTTTGTTGAATGTGATGTACATCAACTGAGAGTGGACTTGATTCTATTGGGGGCTGTAGTGATTACTAACATCCCTCAGCTCATATCACCTTCTGGCAGCTCTGCAGTGACCTGAGCAGGCCACATGAGGACAGACTGATGCTTCTTACAGGGTAAGGAAACTGAGGCCCTAGAAGGACAAGGAACTGTTCAAGACATGGGGTGGGCGAGGACAGCACTTTTTCCACAAAGAAGTTTTGCAGCTGACTTTTCATAATTTCTCACCATAATCAACATGCATAACGTTATTTCTACATCCCTGGCACTCAGCATAGTTCATGACATGTGGTAGGAATCTAACAAGTATCTGCAAGTGAACGAATGGATGAGCAAATAAATGCATGGATGGATGGATGGGTGGGTGGGTGAGTGGGTGGGAGGATGGATGGATGCATGGATAAATGGGTGGATGGATGGATGAATATGTGGATGGATGGGGGTAGACAGATGGATGGATGGATGAGTGGACAGATGGGTGGATGGGTAGGTGGATGGATGGGTGGGTGGGGGATCAGCAACACAGACCAGCATTCTAACAGTCAAAAGCTTGATTGAAGAGAAGACAAAGGAAGGCAACATTTATTGAACAAATTCAATATGCCAGGCATTCTTTGAACATTAACTCACTTGTTTCTCTCAACACCTAAAGCTCAGATAGGAGCTGTCTCTCCACACAGTGAGCTTCAGTGTCACTTAGGCCTACCCTGCACTGACTTACTTACCAGGGAATTTATCTACATCTCATTTTGATTCTGTTTATCTTTTTAGCCTAGAGTAGTTTTGGAAGTCCTTGAAGTTTCTTCCCTCTTATACCTTCTCAACCTGTACATCCCATAGTCTGTAAAATTGTAATTAAAAACATAGCCTGTAAGATTTTGCTTTCCCCCCCTTTCTCCTCTTGTGGACCAGTGTCACACTCCTCTTACTGATATCCCCGGTCACAGATTCACTCTGCTCTTTCAAGTTAGGGCTATTTTTCCACCACACAGATCTGGGGTACAGCTCAGTGGCACAGTTCTTGCCTAGCATGCACAAGGAGGCCCTGGGTTCCATTTCCAGTACTTAAAAAAAAAGGCACCCACACCACAGATCTGCTTGGTTATCCCTACCTTAGCTCTAACCTCTCCGTCTTTCCCTGTTGTCACTAGTATGTAGCACCTATACTGTTGCCTGGCTTTCCAAGCCCACCTTAGCACCCTCTTTTCCCACTGACTCAGATGTTCCCACAGTAAGAACTGCTACACAATAAGTGCTCAATAAATGCAGTTAAGATCCCTACAGTGGGTCCTCAGCAGGCAGCATTAGTGCTAAGTAGTTTGAGTGCTGTCCTGGAGGGCTTAATTGAACACTATTGACTTGTAAGTGGCACAATCAATCCTCAAACTTAGGTCTTCTGATGGAAAGGACAACATGGCTAGAAAGAAGGGCCCCTGAGTTAAGAGTCCTCTGTCCAAGTCCTAGCTGAGTGGTCCTTGACAAGATTTCTGAGAGCTTTATGATGATCCTTTAAAAATAGAGGTAGACATTTTAATTTGGGAATCACTAGAGGATTAAATTAGGCCGTGTTCACAAAGTGGTCATAAACCGACAGCACATAAACCAACAGCACCTACATTCAGCTACCTTGACTACTGTCACCCACGAAGTGCCTCCTGCTGCCCTCATCTGGTATGCAAATGGCTAGTGCTGTTACCTGTTTGTGGCTTCCTGAGGGACTGTGACTTCTGTCCCACTCCACACCTGGAGGTTCAAGGGTTTCTCCTCTTGCCACCTGGGCTCTTGGCTCTGGCTCCTGATCAGCTGAGAGTTGTTCAGCCTCAGAGAAGTCTCATGGGGGTTGCGGCTGGCAAGCCTGCAGCAGAAGAGCTGATGGTATGCAGTGCGGAAGTCTCTGTTGAGGGCAGCATACAGGATAGGGTTCAAGGCTGAGTTAGCATAGCCCAGCCATAGAACAATGGCTTCGAACACCTCGTTGATAGCATCATCCCCTTTCAGCCCACGGTAAACAAAAACAGTGAAGTAGGGAAACCAGCAAATGATGAAGGCCCCCATCACGGCAGCTAGCGTCACTGTGGCTTTGTGCTCCTTGATGGTGGCTGCCTTCCAGGAGCTGATGTGATTGATCCTCTTGGCCTGCTCCCGAGCAATCTTGAAGATGCGGAAATATGTGATGCACATTATCAGCAGAGGGAGGTAGAAGGTGACCAGACCATCTACCAACCCATACACTTCATTGACCTGGACTTTGCACTTGAGGGTGGTGTCGTTATCCTTGCTGGTCTCATTCCTGCTATTCCAACCCAGATGAATAGATAGGAAGGACAAGGTGATGGAAATGACCCAGATGAAGATGAGGGAGATGGCAACCCGAGCTGGGGTGATGAGCACAGGGTAGCGTAGGGGGTCAGTGACGGCGCAGTAGCGGTCAAGGCTGATCATGAAGAGGTTGAGGATGGAGGCCGTGCAGAGCATCACGTCTAGGCTGGTGTAGATATTGCAGAAGACCTTGCTGAAGCTCCATTTGCAGGAAAGCTGGTAGATGGCAGAGAAGGGCAGCACCAGGAGGCCCAAGAGCAGGTCTGTGACTGCCAAGGACACGATGAAGCAGTTGGTTAGACTGCGGAGGCGGCGGTTCAAGCCTACAGCCAGGCAGACAACCACATTCCCGGCGACGGTGATGAGTATGAGTATGACAAGGATCACACTGATGGTGGCCTTATACATAGTGGAGTCCAGGCAAAAGACTGTGCCATTGAGTGCCATCCTGGGACCCTTCCGTGCCTGCCTTGGCCCTTGGCTGCTTCTCTTCTGCTCTCACCACTGGGCTCCACGCTCCAAGAGAGAGTGTCCAAATTTGAGCAGGCTTCGATGTTTTACCCAGTGCTGCTTCTCTAGCAATAAATCAAGCAGTCCCCTGAAAGGTGTGGCACAGCAGTAGGAATGAAGAGGTAAAGGCAAGACCTTGAAGCCACACTGGTGGGTGGTTCAGACTCCCATACTCAGAGGGTCCCCTGAGGAGCCAGCTTCCCTCTGGGGCTGGGGTGGGGCCTGGGGTGGATGTCCACTCTCTAGGTTTTGCATAGAGACTGAGGCCCTGGGGCACATGTTTGGAGGTGGCTTTGTTTTTATGTGGGGGGGATCATGCGTAGACACAGCCTTATCTTCCATAGTTAGCTGCTGCTCCCATGTACATGATAAGGCCTTCTTCTGTGGGAGTCATTGGAAATCAGGAGCTGAAAATGCAAAGGTGAGGTTGAGAACTTTAGAATTACCCCAGAACAGGGTCCAGCTCGAGGTGGACCTTGCAGACCTCTACCTCCTGACACAGTGGTGTGGGCCATTTTGGGCACCTCTCCTTAGGAGAGATGGAGGTGACCAGGATGTACATGGGGAAAGGGAAGGAACACAAGTTCAAGGGGGTGGAACACAGTGTTCTATGGGGAACAGTTGGAAGCACTAGGAGCATTTATACTGTAAAAGGGTCAGATCTAGATGTAGACACTAAGCTCCATGAGAACAGGTACCAAATCTCTGTTCCCTGCTGGTCCCCAGGCATTAAACATGTGATAAAGGACAGAATAAACAAGCCAATAAAAATGCAACTTATTTGCTCTTATAAAGTGCTCATAACTGTCTTGAGAGCTGTTTTTACAAGAGGTCAATCAACTTTTTCAGGAGGAGGCTCTGATAATAGGTGTTTTCTGCTCACAGCCTGTATAGTCTATGGCAGTGACACAATTCTGCCTCTGTGCAGGTTGCTGGGATGAGCTGTGCTCCAGGAACTATGGACACAGGGTGTGGAGTTTGTGTAATTTCCATGTACTTCAAAATCTTTTTTTTTTGTCTCTCCAACTGTTCATTTATGTTTGTGAAAACCACTCTTAGTTTGTGGACAACTGGGCAGAAGGCTTAACTTGGTGTGAAGTTTGTCACTTGTTATTTCTGTGGTTTGTCAGTCCCACTTTTGCTCAAAACTTATCTCTAAATCTTACTTTTTCTGTGGTACCAGGGACTTGACCCAGGCCCTTTGGATTGAGCTATATCCTTGGATATGCATGCATCTATCTATCTATCTATCTACCCATCAATAAACAAGGTCTTGCTAAATCACTAAGTTGCTCAGGCTGGGCTCAAATTTGTGACCCTCTTGCCTCAGCCTCCTACAGTGCTGGGATCTCAGGAGTTCACCACCACACTGTGCTTTTACACTACACGTGGTATTTAGCTGCACATGTGGTTCCAACATAGATGTGCTGCAACAGAGCTCACTGGCCCTCCTGAGAATCTGTGGGGGAACTTGCCAGGGTTAGTCTATCATTTCTTCCTCCTTTCCTTGTTCTTGCCTCTGTACCTCTGTCCTTCTCTCTCTTTCTCTCCTTGCTCCATTTCTCTTTCTCCTTCCCGAAAATATCACTTCAGTAAAATATTAGCATAAAAAAGCCTTTTGCCTTTTTTTGGTGAGATCAGAGCCCTGGTCAGAAGATAGTCTCCAAGATTCCCTTCTAGTGGTGATATTGTATATTTCCAATTTGTAAGAAATAAATGAAGGACTGGCTCGATTCTTGGTTGCTTTCATATAGCGCCTTCTTGTTTTTCTGGGGGCAGGCGGCAGGCAATCTCCTGAGGTCTGAGTGCATGCACAAATCAGGTTGGCAGCAGAAGCCCTCTCAGAACCGAGCTAATCTCCACGGGACATAAATGGAGTCGCTCCCAGCCTCTTGCCCGGAGCAGTTTTGCAGCCTTGACTATGAGAAGCCTCATTTAATCATAACGACTGTGATGGAGCTGGGATCAGGGCTCCCCATCACCTTCTGCCGCTCCAGCTGGCTCAGCCACAGGCTTTGTGAGCTGGGCCTCTGGGTTCTATTTTTAGAAGGTCTTTTCATTACATAAATAGTCCAAACAGCATGGGTCTCACTGCCACACTTAATTAACTTTGGAGGGGAGCAGCAAAAAGACATGTTTTTTTTTTTTTTGAGAATATCTATTTCTGATTAAAATTTTTTCTTCCCTTCTCCCTTGATTCCCCCTCCCTCCTTCCCTTGCTTTCTTCCCTTCACTCTGTCCCCCAGTCCTTCCCTCCCTCTTTGTAACCCTCAACATTTTATACTGAGCACTCAGGCAAAGTTGAAGGAACAACACAATGTGTGTGACATCTTGTCTGCCCATCCACAGGTTCAAAATGGTCCACTCTGCCTCCTTCATTCACATATCTGACTCCTTCCTCTGTGTGTGTGTGTGTGTGTGTGTGTGTGTGTGCGTGTGTGCGTGTGTGCATGCCTGTCTGTGTGTGTGTGTGAAAAAGACATGAAACTCATTTAGTCACTTCCTCCCCACCTTGCAGGCTGCCCACAGATGGTTCAGCTGTACGTTTCACTACTTCCTCTTATGAGATCTTTGTCTTAATCACCCTGAAAAAGAGCCTTTCTGGAGAATTTACTCACACAGAGCAGCGCCTCCCCTCCACTTTCTGCTGGGAAGCTTTCCTCCTGTGTCTCTGTCCTCAGGGACCCAGGGAGCAGCCCCAGAAGCAGTCCCAGTCTGGGCCTCTGTGCACTCGCAGACAGGAACTCTCCCTTGGGAAGTGGAGGTCTAGCCTTTACTTTGCAAAGCCCAGGCTGGCCAGTGTATGGTGCCCCGGTTTGTCAGCAAGGCTTTGACACACGACAGATCTGGGTTCTGATTCCAGCATGGTCACTTAAAGAGCTTTGTGAACTTGGGGACAAAGGTGTTGTAGCATGACAACTCCTTGTTCACTGGGTAGATATGAAAGTAAATAAAGGAACAGAATTCTCAAGGCCTGACATGTGATAGGTTCTCATTGAATGTTATTTTTATCATTACCCAAGGTCTGAGGCCAGGAATCAGCATTTACTCATGCTACATGTGTTTATGCATCTTGCAGGTTTGGACACTGCTGGGGTCTTGGGACACAGCAGAGAGCACAATGGGCACATTTTGAAGCATCTGTTACAGGGTGGGCAGGGGCGGGGTGATCTTGAGTAAGCCACTATCCATTGCACTGAGAGTTGTATGAAGGGAGCAGAGAGAACCCCATAAATACACACTGAGAAATCAGAATGGCCTAGGGGAACCTGAGAGCTTCCCTTAAAGGAAGTAGTCTCAGGACTATGGTCTGTCCAGTTGGGAACAACAAGCAGACCATGGATGGGAAGGACAGCCACAGTAGAAGCTCAAGAGAGGGGGATGGGGACTTCCACTCTGCAAAGGGTGATGTCACTGGGTTCCTGGAAGATAGTATATCATTCTCATCTGCTTGGCTAGGGTCCCAGTGCTAAGGGCATCAGAAAGTGACCCTAGAATTAGCCCACAAGAAACAGCCCCAGTGGCCCCCAAAGCAATGAGCTTTGTTCTGTTCATTCTGTAAGGGGCTAAGACAGAGATTTCCAAACCCTAGGGTGTCTGCCCCACATGGGGTACCAGCCAAAGGGACTTGGGTCAGACAGTCACAACTGAGAGGACCCTTGGGCTTTCTGGGGAGCCCCTTCTTCCTACTCACGGTTGCCAGGGTGGCTTCAGGCAAGCAAATGGGAGTTGGGTCTCCTTGGCTGTACACAGAAACCTGTGGAAGTTCCAGGGTGGGGGCTGGGCTGCTGCACCTCAGCAGTTAGGATACCACTGTGGGGTGGGTAACAAGAGGCAAGCGTGGGAGCCAGAAAGAGAAATGGGGACCTGGAGGAATGAGGATTAACCTTGAGGCTGTATGTGTGTGTGCATGCATGTGTATGCATGTGTGTGTGTGTATATTTGCACATGTGCATTTGAAGGAGGCAGCATCACCTTGGATGTGGAAAACCCCACTGACATTAAAACCCCATTGACTCAGACTACTGACCCAACAGTTGCACTTCTAGAGAATGTGTCCTGGGGTTCCCCACAGCACTGCTTGTGTTAGCAAAAATTGGCAAGAGCGTACAATAGAGTGTAAGGAAGCCACCAAAGAACTGACCCAGACTGTCTGGGCTTCATATGAGGTGGTCTCGAAGTGTGCCAATACTGATAGTCACATGGGAATGTAGATGCAAGTATGTATGTGCTGGAGCATCTATACATGTTCTTGGGATGTAGGACATTGTGAAAAAGTGAACATGATTGCCTCTCAGGAGGGAATGGGCAGCCAGGACAAGGGTGAGAGGATGGTGTCTTTTTCACCATATTCCCTTTAAAACCTTTTCAGTCTTTTTAGCCTGTGCAAGTGTCATCTGCTCAAAACAGTAGCCACACGATTTGCCTGGTGGGTGGTGGGTAGAAGAAAGAATCTGTGAAAGGATGGAAATGGGTGATCACGTCATACTCAAGACTGGGCTCCACATTTTTGCTGGCATGTGGCCTGCTCACTCCAAGTAACCTCATTTTTTGGCAGTAGAGTACTAGGGATTGAACCCAGGGTCTTTGTACTGAACTACATCCTCCACCCTTTTGTTTTTGAGACAAGGTCTTGTTAAGTTGCCCAAGTCAGGCTCAAACTGATAGTGCTTGTAACTCAGCCTCCCAAAGTGCTGGGATTACAGGTGTGTGCCAGATACCAAGAACCTTTCCTTTAATTAATCCTTTACCCCTAAGCTCATAGCCCTCAGGAACCATTCTTCTTCTCTCAGTAACTGCATGGGTTTTATAATCAGAATGTCCTAGTCTCTGATTAGGCCATGTCTCCACAGCCTCCTTTGTTGTTAGGATAAAAATAGCCATATCTACAGGGTCCTGTGTGGTCTGGCTTCTGCTAGCCTCTCCAGCTGATTGTCAGAAGGAAAATTTAGCTGGGGATGGAATGCTCAGAAGTTTGGATTTAATTATGAGAGCAGTAGGGAGCCATTGAAGCTTCAGGGAACAGACCCAAGATCATCCTAGGAACTGACCACAGACACAGGGTCCCAGACCCCTTGATCCCTGTCAGCCAGTGATCAGTAGGACATTAATAGTGTATATAGAAACACTTCTTTCATGTCAGGCTGAGGGGTCTATTATAGCATTGGGAGAGAAGGAATTCTAATTCCCCCACTTTACAAGTGTAAATGTAAAAAGCCAAAGCTCAGAGAATTTTAGACACTTGGTTAAAGTCTCAAAATTAGGAAGAGAAAAAGTTAGGATTCGAACCTGGTTCTGTCTGCCCCCAGAATTCTGTTTTCAACTCCTATGTGTTGAGCTTTTTGTGTAGACAAAGGGCTGTGGGCTTTAAAAAGAAATGGCATGGCTGCCTTTGCCTCTGCAGCCCAAAACACTTCCTCCCTCACAATCACAGCCAAGGGCACCTTTCATCTCTGTGGTTACACATATCTGACTCCTTCCTCTTAGATATTGGGCAGAATGTTTGGTCAAAGCCCTGACAGCAGGAAAAGCTTCTGGCCCAGACTGCTCATTAGTGAAGAAGGCCGCAGCCTCCCACAGGCTCAGTCTTCCCTTTAATTTCTTATAGGCATCCAGAACCCTAAGTCAGGCTGGTTTTCACTTTTGTCCTCAAGCACACCTTCATCCTGGCTTTGCCGACCCCCGGTGGAACCCCTCTGCACAGGCCGAAGCAGTTACTCTGTAATGACAGGCATGGTGAGAGAGGTCCACTCCCATTTGCCAGGAATCTGCTATGTTTCAGATGATAACAGTAGCTGGGGGGCAGAGATAATTCTCACCCCATTTGACAAATGGTGAAATTGAGGTTGAGCAAGGGTAAGTCACTTGTAGAAGGCTGCACAGCTGGTGACAAGCAGGCAAGGCTTTAAACAAGGCTTGGTTCAGAGTCTGTGAGCAGCCCTACCCCAAAGCATGAATGTAGACTTAGTCCAATTCACTTACTGATTAGTTGTGTGATTGACTCCTACTGCTATGTTTTCTTATTAGCAAATCACTCACATCTTGTCCAGTCTCTGACAATAGCAAATGTGGGAACCTGAAGCTGTATCTGGACACAAAGTCTCTTTGTTTTTTTGGTACAGGGGATTGAATATAGGGTCTCATGTATGCTGGTTAAGTGCTCCACCATTGAGCTACATCCCCAGCCACATGATATGACATGGCATGACACAGAGACGTTCTTGTTAAGTTGCCCAACCAGGCCTAGAATTTTCAATCCTCCTGCCTCAGCCTGCCGAGTATGTGAGTTACAAGTGTGCAGTAATGTACCTGGTTGGTCCCTTAGTTTTTATTTATTTGAGGAAATATTTTCCCTTCACTTCTTTCACCTGAGAAATTTACATTGCATAAAATTAAGCACTTTAAGGATCACTGGGAAGCAGCTTTAAGTTCATTTGGTATTATACAAACATCACCGCTACTTGGTTCTAAAACACACTTGTCAGCCTCGGTTGCTCCCAATCCTGTTTGCCCAGCCTCTGGCCAGCAGGGACTGGTTTCTGTCTCCATGGACTTGTCTGTTCTGGCTTATAAGTCATAATGCATGTGTGTTGGGGGGTGGTGCGTGTGTGCATGAGGTCCCTGCTTCCTTTTCCCACCATGACCTTCTCTGGCCTCCAAATACCTGGTTGCTAAGGTTCAATGTTCAGACATCATCCTTGATTCCTGTCTTTTCATTCTTCTTACATCTAAATCATCAACCAGTGGATTCTGCCTCTGCAGTCATCCAGTCAATAACTATGCATGCATGTATATGTATCTATCTGTCTGTCGTCTGTCTGTCTGTCTGTTTATCTGTCTGTCTGTCTATCATTATATATCTCTCTATTTCTGTCTTTGGGGTGTCTACTCTCCTTTGCAGCTGTCTTCAACCCTGTCTTAGTCTCTTCACCTGGATTCAGATTTCAGTGCCAGCATCACCTCTGACAAGGTACCCACCATGACCTTCCCAGCAAAGCAGCTCAACTCACTGTCATCATTGCCCCTTTGGCCTTTATCATAGCAGAATTTCCCCCCTGGCTGTTTCCTCTCTCTTCCTAATTCCTTCTCCATCTGTCCTTCTTCCCCTCTCTCTTTCTTTTTCCCTTCTTCTCTCCCACTTTTTGTATTTTGAGACAGAGTATCACTAACTAGTCTAGGCTAGCCTTGAACTTGCTATACAGTTTAGGGTGCTCTCAAATTTGTAATCTCCCTGCCTCAGCCTCCTGAGTGCTGGGATTACAGGCACCATGACCCCTGGATTTTCTGGCTTATTTCTTGTTTCTCAGCTCTTTATTAGCCTTTTCTAGTTGCAATATGAGCCCAGGCCAGGATCTAAGATCTACTTGGGCTTGATCCCTGACAGGTACTCAATGGAGAATCAAGGATTACTAACTAGATAAGCAAAATCTACATCACAAAAGCCATGCCTTATGTATTGGGCACTTTGAGGTGATAAGCAATATTCTAAGTATTATATACATAATCCTGCTTATTCTCCACAACTTGATAACTATTACTCATCTCTATTTTACAGATGAAGAAACTGAAGTTTATGCTGTTTTGTGAGCTGGCTGAAGTCCATCAATGGTAGGTTGGCAGGTGTGCGGTGGTCTGGGGAGGGAGCTGGTAGGATAAGACATTGGGGACAGGTGGCAAGTCCTGCCTTTGGCCTTCTGGGGAGGCAAGGTTCCTAGTTCTGGACAGCAGTGTTTGCAGAGAAGCCAGGGCTGTCACTCAGGGCCAGAGTGGCTTGGAGGCAGGAGCTGGGGAAGGGAAAGCACTGAGCTGGGAATATGGATTGAGTTGGAGTCTCTGACTTGTTGAGCGATCTCCAAAAGATTTCATGTGCTCAGTTTCCTCCATAGAAGGAAGAGGAGATGGGTTTAAGCTGTCTTAGAAGATTCTAGCACCGATGATATTTGTGCATATGGAGGGAAATGAGGAATCATGTCCCTCCCTCGCTAATAAAGTAGGATAGCGCTGAGGAAAAACAAAACTCATTGTTTCCCTAGTGTTCAGTCTGTCTGTCTCTTCACAGCATCTTAGAGAGGCATTCACCTTGCAAACTGCCATATTCTTACCAAGTATTTGCCAATTAGTTGCAGTCACTTAAAGGCACATATAGGTGCCTACACACTCTTTTGGAAGCTGTATCCCTCTGCAAAATAAATGCACTTCAATTTATACACATTCCACAGAAAGTGCAATTTGCATGAGACTATTTTATATAACAAGCTGCCATTGACAAGCTGGCATAGTGTTATATTGTGAATGTTCAATTAAACACTTATTACTTGCAAGTTTGTGGTTTTTCTACTTGCATTTTAGATCTGGGTCTTGATGCGAGTATGCGTGTGTGTGTGTGTGTGTGTGTGTGTGCATGCGTATGTGCATGGACAGATGAGTCTGCAGGTCTCTGAAGAGCTCTGAGGCTGGAGTATAGGTTCAAATCCCTCTCTCCGGGTAGTGCTACAGAACAACATGTCCTCCAGGTCTTCATGTCCTTGCATCCAACATCCCTGATGGCTGCCAAGGGGACTCATCACCACAGTCACAGTGTTATCATAACCCTAATTATCATCTTCATCATCCCCCTTCCCCCACTGCCACACAGCTGGGCACCAGAGCTGCCCCCACCAGCACTGACTTTCCTTCCTCTCCCTCCTTCCAAGCTCATTCCTTGAAAGTGTTATCTACCAGCCAGGCTCAGCACGCTCTTACAGCAATGTCCTGCAGCTGCCAGGTCACCTTAAAGATATCAACAGCAAACAGTGAGCACTCACCACCCACTCCTTACCTTATGTAAATATTTCTGCCCTCCCCCTCTTTCCCATGTGTCCATCACCTTAATTCAAGTTCTGCGGGAGAACTCTGGGCGGCAGTCAGGGGAGTCTGTGCTACTGCACTTTGCAAATGCTGCACAGAGAGGCTGAATAGTGCAGCGAAAGTTCCACTTCTTAACTTCTGATTTCTGATACTTTACCTGGCCCCACTCCTCCCTGGATATTCCCAGCTTCACTCTTCCCATCCTTTCTCTAGGATTTTTGCCATACTCACATTACACCAACTCTATTTTTTTTCCCCCTCATATTTTTCCTTGTAGTGGTTGAATTTATTGCAAAGCCATTGTTTGATTATTACAGCAGTTACCAGGATCACTTCCCCTCACCCTAAAAATAAATACAGTTGAGGCACAGCAAGTGTCTTTAAAATTTCTGTAGAGGACCTCTCCTGTCTCAGCCCAGCTGCTCTTCATCAGAGAGAGAGACAGACAATGAGACTGGCCTGCCCCACAGAGTCGATGAGGACAAGATAGCAAGCACTTAGGTACTGTGTTCTGTTTGCCATAAAGAGGGCCTGCAGGAGAAAGGAAGAGGGGGTCTTGTCATGGTCTGATGGATGCTTGTTGATGCCTGTGTCACTGAGCACCCAAATCCAACTTGGAATCCCCAGCGCTGCCCACCTCACACTTGAGGAAGTGTGTTTCTCCCTCATTTCATGGAGTCCCCTCTGTGCCATGGGGAAGAGCCAGCCTAGCCAAGTGTGCATGCTGGCCTAGCAGCTACTTTGCTTGTTGTTGGACAGGACATCAAATGTTGGGGAAGTTTTCTGTCTGTCTGTAAATGGTCACGGTACCAGGCGTGCAGAGATGAAATGTGAAAGTCAACAGGGGGATGTCAGGAGCATTTTGGCCATCAGTAAATGGCACTGTTTCCTATAGGCACTCTGCAGCCTTTACTTAGAAATGCTAATTTGAAGTCCCCCTTTCCTGGGAGCCTAGGTGCCCCAGGTTGTCAGATGGGGAGAGGGAACCTGGACAGCCCCAGTGACAGCTGGAATGCTGGTGCAGCCACAGTGAGTCCTGCTCATCTTTGAGGCTGAGCAGCCTGTTCCACAGGTGCAGGCTCTGTGTCCATTTGGCCACTGTCATATATACATGAGGCCTGGAAGTACTGAGACAGGCCCAAGTTTAGGTAGGTTTCTAGACAAGTCACAGGCCAGGTTGGATAGCTGTTTACCTGGGAGGGAGTTTTGCTGCCCTTATACAGCAGGATCAGCCAGTGGTTGGGGCAGGGACTGGGCTGCAATGCAGACTGTGCAGGCTCTCCAAGCCATCTAGGGATGCAAAGGTCTTGAGGATTGTGCTCCAGGTTGAGGGTTGTTTTGGAGCCTAGTGATGGCAGTGTCCTGAGGCACAACATCGGTCTTGGAGGACTATGTGTGTTAGGGGGAAGAGATGGGAGTTGAAATGAGAGGCCTAAGGATCAGAAATAACCCAGTTGTTGCTGAGTATGCAGGGAACCTGTCTAGCCTAGGATGACCAGGCTGCCTTTCCTCGATTGTCTTCAAGACAGGAAGTTCATTCCCTTCTAGAAACTTCCATCTGCCCTACTTTTAAAAATTTTGGATGGTATGATGAAACCAGTAGCCCAAGATTGAATTCAGCCTGCTGAAGAGTGCTGTTCAGTTTAAACAATGCTAATGATGTTTTGCAAGAGAAACAATAGGTAACAATCAGGAGATCTCATTGAAAAATCCAGGTGTTTTGTTAGAGACAGTTCCTAATAATGATGGTTCAACTGAGGGTTTTCAACTTTACAATGACACAGAAGCTGTATCCACACAAACATTCTGTTTTCTTATTCAGGGGGCATTCAGTAAAATATCTCAGACACCAAACACTTTATTACAAAATAGGTTTCGGATTAGATGATTTTGCCAATCTGTAGGCTAATGTAAGCACTCCGAATGTGTTTACAACAGGCTGGGCTATGCTACGGTATGTGTAGGTGAGCTGCAATAAGTACAGTTTTGAATTACAGGATTACTAGCTCCTGATGCATCTATTGGGACAGAATCCCATCATAAGGAGAGGAGCATTTAACTGATGAGAAATAGGCCTGGCTCACATTCAAACCTGCTACTCTTGGGTTGGAGTCTGGGATTAGGAGACCCTCTGGTCAGGCACAGACCCACCAGGCAGTGACACAGTGTAGCAGCAATACTTGCCTGGCCTCTGTGACATCAGAGTTTGCCACCTTGAGGGAGCAAGTCCTAAGGGAGCAAAATTTAGGCTGCTGAGAAAATCCCTATCAAATTGCAGAAGCGTCCAGTCTTTCGCATTCTGCTTAGGCCATGACTAGAAAAGACAGTGTCCCTTGAGCAGAACCAAATTCCCTGTCGTGGACATTAAATTTAAATGGCTCATATGACCTGGTTTGCTATGGCAGAGAGGCATCTGAGATAATCAGGGACACTTGACTGCGGACTGGATTAATTAGATTAAGGAACTAGGTTTCCTTCTGTAGTTGTGCTAGCTGTAGAAATAGAAAGGTAGTCAGGCACTCATTAGTTAGAAATAAGACTGAAATCCTTGCTAGTAAAGTGCTCAATTATCATGTCTTCTTTTTTTTTTTTTTTCTGTGCTAGGGATCTAAACCAGATCCCAATGAGATCTGGTCCCAATGCTCGGTCCCAATGAGGCAAGCACCTTTCTCCAGATTTCCATGTGGCCCTCTCTGCTGCTTCTCCTCCCAGGACTTCCTCCATGTCCATCTCCTAGAAACGTTCTCAGCACCTTCCTACCCCAACACGGTGCCTGATCTACCTACTTTCTGCCCCAGAGGACTAAACCATGGCTTCTCTGCTTCACTTGACCCAACTCTAAGCATAAAAAATACTGCAGGGTCACCTGTGTTCTGCACAATACTTGAGTGTTACAAATAATCTTTGTATGTTCATAAGCAGAAAAACAGGTGAGTAAGTTGTTTCCTAATAAAAATACTATAGCTGTTACTATCATATTCAGAAATCACAAAATAATGAGAAATGTTATACTCAGTTAAAAAATAGCAGACTTCAAGTTTTATGGAGAAAATGATTATAACTATGAACTCCTACCTTATTAATATACAGGAGGAAAACAACTAAGATTTATGCCTAGAAAGACTGGATGGTAATAATGGTTTTCTTTGCATGCCAATTCCACTTATTATTGTCTCCTATGCACATTTCTTTCGTCAAATGTTTCTACCTCATGAGTTAATTCTACAGTGACTAAAAGAAAGCATGTAACATGTAGAATAGTGTACATAAAATGCACCCTTTTGGGACAAAAATAATAATAATACATATCTAATATGAATATAAATAAAACATAATAGCCCCTTTATCTCTAGTACTGCTTACCAGGTAGTCAACCACAATTTAAATATTAAATAGAAATTTCAGAAATTAACCAATTATTAAGCCATTCTGAGTAGCACAATGAAATTTCATCTGCTCCACCCAGAATGTGAAATATCTCTTTGTCCACTGTATCTTCACTGTTTATACTACCCACCCATCACTTACTTACTATAGTCTTGATAGTCAGACCAGCTATCCTGGTATCATAGGGCTTGCATTCAAGTGACCTTTATTTTATTTAATAATGCAAAGTACAAAAGTAGTTATGCTAGCAATTTTATTACAGTATATTTGTGAGAATGGTTATATTTTATCACTACTCGTTAATTTTTTTTGTGCCTCATTGATAGATTAAAATTTATCATGGGCATATATGAATAGGAGAAATACATTCTGTTTGAGGTTCTTTTCTATAGCTGGTTTCAGGCACACCCTGGGATTTCTACATCTCTCCTGTAGATAAGGGAGAATGGCTGTCTAATTTAGTTTGTATTTTCATAAACAAAATCTGGGAGGATCCCCAGCAACCAACTAATAAAAGTGATGTTCATTTTGTTGGAGAGTGAGGACTGGGAAGTTGGGGTAGTGGAGAGTGAAGCCTTGCTCCGGGTCTTTGCGTGCTGCACTTCTGCAGCATGCAAAAGTCTTACTGACTCAAAAACAAAAAGGAAAAACAAACCATCTAATAAAGCCTTAGGAGAAGGCAGCATTTTCACAAACAAGCCCTGGATATGAAAGGTGCTATTTCATAAAAGGAACTGTGCTGGGGCTTGAGATGAGTCCTGTCAACTGGCCTCTCCACTGTGTACAGACTAGGTCTGCCAACGTGCAGTGACCAAAGGGGCTGTCGATGGCCGGGCTTCTCCAGGGCCAAATGAGCGCAGAGTCCTCTCTGCTTCTGCTGGATCAGGTACCAGGGCCTGGAGCCCCAGCGTCAGGGCGCCCAGGCAGGCTGTGTGTGAGCTGTGTGCGAGTGTAGTACCATATCCAGAGTGGTGGCCACCCAACCACCATGGCCAGCATGGCTCCAGAATGGCAAAACTGCCACATTTTCCAAAAAGAGGAAAAAATATGAAGGTGAACTGAAACTGTGTGGCTTTAAAATAAATGATGTCCTAACTTCAATGAAATATTTAAGCCCTCTGCTGGCTGCCAGTCCGACGCCTGGTCTCAGGGGGTTCCAGTGGAGCTAGGTGGCTCCCGGCCCTGACTTCTCCATTTCTTGACTCCTGTTCCTGCCCTCATACTCGCATTGAGAATTTGGTTTCAGATGGTATCAAACTCAGTGGTCCTTTTCTCAGAGGAAATTCACCTCTTCCTGTTTGAAAATCATGCTGACACACCCACCTCTGACCCTGGAGAACTGCCTCACTCCAATGACAGGCTTTCTTCTTGCTGCTGAACTCCACATGTGGAAGTGACAGATAGTTGTCTTGTTGCTGAGACACATGCTTTGGACTCTAACCAGCCCCTGCTTCCAAGTGTTGCCGCCTCTTTCACCCTGTCCAACCGTAGTTTCCCTTTCCCTCTCCCTATCACATCCTCTGTCTTCCAGGTACCCAGAATCCCATTCTTCCTTAACCCTCCACATCCGCATTGTAAGATTCCTGGGTCTGGACCCAGTCTCTGCTCTCCTTTCCTGTACTCCCCTACTGCCTCTAACCCTTGTTTCCAGCCAACTGGAAATGCCACATGCAGATGCCAGCTCCCACCAGAACCTGTCCCTGCATCATGACAGCAGAAACCTCAGAAGGCTGATACATTATTCCTGTCACTCAGTACTTAGATCCCATCCTTCCCTTCAACTCACACCCCTTCCAGGTGATTGAATGTCCCCAGCAGCTCTTGAACTGGCTGCCTTCTTTCCAGCTGTGACATTCTGGCCTTCATCCCTGCTGAAGGTGATCCAGGACACCCTGACCAGGTTCCCAGCCTCCAGCAGTCTGCTCTGCCTCCCTTTCCTCTGTGCCATCTAGAGAAAGGCCTTTTAAGAAGATGCAAACCCTGATCACTTCTATCTAGGGCTTAAAGTTGGTTTTGGTTTTTCTTGGCACCCATCGGAATAAGTCCAAACATCAACTTGGCAGTGAGTACTTGCCCTGATCCTTGCCCTGTGGACTTCTCCATTGCCTCTTCCCACCGCCCAGGGGCCGAATGTTCTGAATGCCCCATGGACCCCTGCATCTCTGCGCATGCTTTTTCTCCATCTGCTCTACCCCAATACCCTTTGTCTATGCATGGCACTTCCATTCACCCCTGCACCTATCTGGGAATCTTTGGATAGTGATGCCCGAGGACAGTGGATGCTCAAGTCTGTGGGGTCTATATACAGCTGAAAGGCTGAACTGCCCCACATGGTATCTTCTGTTGGTTATATCTCTGCCTCCCCACTGTGCTGAAATCCTTTGGTAGGGGTCAGATTCATCTACTTCCATGTTTTCAACACACTGTTCAGGATTAGATATGAGGAAAGCCCTGACAATTGCTGCATGACTGAAAGAGGAAATAAATAGCCCTGATGTTCAGAGAGAATTTGAGAGTTAAAATATTCTACTAGGACAAGTGGGCCATTGTAGAGCTCACAGTGACTGAGGTATCCAGCCCCATGGGAGCTGAGGTTTCTCCAGTCCTCCCTGCTGTTCCTAGGGGTGGAGCTGGGCCAGAGATGCCACAGGCTCCTGGAGACTGTTCCCATGGTGCCTCAGACAAGTGGCCACATTGCTACTCCCATCTGTGGCCAACTTACCTGTCACTACTATTCTCTCACCGTGACAGACCTAGACCCACAGCCTCCTGGCTGTCCCATAGCATCAAATAGTGCAGAGCTGGAACCCCTTTGAGATAGGCTGGGCACAGCCCCCTGTGGTTTTCTGGGTGGGGGGTGATGGCAGAGGCCAGAGAGAGGAAGTGGTTTGCTTAGGTTCATAGAAATAAAGAAAACTGTAGTCATACCTGGAGTCCAGGCCTTCCAGATTGTATCAGAGATGAAGATAGGATGGGATGAAGATGAAGATGGGAAACTAAAGTGGGCTAGAGAGGTTCTGAAGGGAGGCTCTTGAGGTTGGGAGCCAGAGAAGCTATGCATCATCTGTGGCAGGGCAGTGGAAGCAGCAAATGTGAAGGCCTGGAGAGAGAATGAGCCACAGTGACTGAGGCAAGACACAGCCAAGGCCACGAGCAGCGCCGCATGGGGGTGGGACCTTGTGGATGTCTACGGAGAATGCCTTGGTCTACGCAAGTGAATGATACCACACAGATGACTCTGACCTGAGTAGACCATTCTCCACAGAAGTCATCAGACAGCAAGTACATGCAATGACTCCAAATTCATTAGCCAGCCGGAAAGTGCAAACCCAAACCACAGCGATACCACTTCACACCCACCAAGATGGCTATGATCCAAAGATGATGTAGAGAAACCGGAATCCCTGTATACTGCCGACAGGAATGGTGCAACTGCTTGGAATACAGTCTGGTAGCTTCTCCAAAGTTTATGCACAGCATTATCATATGAATTCATAGTTCCTTGGTATCAAACCAAGAGAACTGAAAGCATGCAACTCTAGAGAGACCTGTATTCAGGTATCAACAGCAACATCACCCATAACAACCAAGAAATGGAGACGACTTAAATGCTCATCAACTCATGAATGGGTAAATCAAATGGGGTATTGAATTCCTCATAATATTCCACATGGAATATTTAGCCATAAAAAAGCCTGCAGTATATACCCAAAATGCATACAGGATACAACATGAATGGATCTTGAAAACTCTGCTAAATGTAAGAAGAGAATCACAAAGGCCATTTGTATTGATATGAAATGTCCAGATTAGGAAAACATATAGAGATAGAAAGATTAATGAGTGGGTGGGGTGGGCCCTGGATGGAAGTAACTGCTAATGTTTACAGATTTCTTTCTGGGATGATGGAAATGTCCTAGAATTATATAGCAGTGATGGCTATACAGCTCTGAAAAGATCCTAAAAACTATCAACCTGCATAGTTTAAACTGGTAAATGTTATGTTATCTTTTTAAAGGCCACTCTAGCTGCTGGTGGGGACAGAGTAGAAGGAGGAAGCCAGCTGGCCAACAGTGTGACTGCAGGATCAAAGTCCCCATGTGGAGGAGGCTTTAGTGCACAACTGTGGACTCATGTCCCCTTTATGGTGGTCTTCTCTCCTACCTGAGGCTATCTGAGCCTCAGCACTGATGACAGTTTGGACCCGATCACTCTCTGCAGTTGTGGGAAGGGGCTGTGGAGTAGACTGTGCAGTGCCCAGCAGCCTTGCTGGCCTCTTTCTGTGTGATGCTGTCTGTCTGTCTGTGACTGTCTGGTAAATCGGGATTCCTGTAGCCACACAAAGCTGAACATTTCAAGGTCACCACAGAGTCATTTCAGCATGGCACAGTTAAAAGGCACATTGTTCCTCACTCTGTGAAAGTGGTTTAAATGTGGGCTTGATGAATCTGCCCACCCTGTCTGACTCTGGCTAGAAGCACAGGATCTGGATTTAATTAAGGTTTGAATCCTGTGTGACCTTGAGCAAGAGGCTAAATGTACCTGACCCTTGTCTCCTTTCTGGAAAAGACAACATAGGTAATACCTATCTCTTAGGGTTATTATGAGCACATAGGAGTACAACAAATGTCAGGATAGTTGGTCTTGCTGATTAAGCATCCCATCTTTTTTCTAAAGGACCTGCTAGGCCTCAGCACAGAGGTATCCTTATCACTGACAAGGTCCATGTGCCAGCCCTGTCTGGGTGCTGGTGAGGAGAAGGGTGTCCCCAGCTTCAGGGAGCCTGGAGGAGGAGCGTGTCTACAAGTTGCAGGTTTTTAGAAGAGCTGGCTTCAATGTAATCTTGGAGAATGAGTAGGAAGAAGACTGACAAGCTAAAGAGGGCAATGCAGCCAAGAGAATTTGCAAGAATAAAGCCTGAGAGGAAGGAAGGACCATAGCTGATCCAGCCAGCTGGGTCAGATCTCTGTAGATGGAGCAATGGACATTTGGCTGGGTGAGGCAGCTGGAGGGGAGGCGGGGCAGAGATCAGACACGATGAGCAATGTCGAGTCCATCCAAGGACTCTGAACTTGACTCGTTTGGGAATGGGGAGTCTTAAAAGGGGAAAAGCATTCTCAGATCTGTATTACCAAAGTGACAGTGAGATAAAGGATGAATCAAAGTTGGAGGGGACAAGACAGAAGACAAGAAAATGGTGAAAAATTCAATTGGGCGAACAGTATTGAGACACTCATTCTGTTTCTGATGGACCTGGAGGGGAGGCCTCACCGACTGTATGCCCACCTCGCAGGGCTGTACAGGGCGTGGCCCCTTTAGCAGCAAGAGACAGCACTAGGAGCCAGGCAGGGCTATGCTCGCTCATTGCTGAAACACATTCTCATTCCATCACATCTGCAAAGCCCAGGGAACATGTAATCCTAACATCTACACACAAACGTACTTAACCTTTTTAAGGCTATTTCTGTCCTTTTTTATTTTTCCTAAGCTGTTGCCACAAATTTGGGACCATGCCACATATATGTAAATGTACACTCACTTTCATTAAAAACTTTATTTTATTTTTCCATAGCTACAGAGCTGTGCCTATTGTTGGAGATCTGAGCACTGCCTGTCGATGAATATCTTGGCGATTAAGAGTGCCTTTGTTATTATCCTGGTCAGTTCATTTGGATGCACTCTTCCTTTAAAACACTTTTGGCCAATGAACCTCTCTGGCCTACTGAGAAGCTCTCTTCCCCACCAGCAGGGATTTCTTTCCCAAGGACAAGCTAAATTCTTGGGAATGGACCTTAATCCTGCTTTTCCTTCTTGGGATGTTGGTGGAGAAGGACCACAGCTGACCTTATTTTCTCCGTAGTTATGTTGGCTGGGAGGGACAGTTCAATTAGCCATCGACTTAGGACAGAGAGAGAAAAGTGAACCCAGGAGAATCGGTCAAAGCTGGGATTAATAGAGAGGTTAACAGGGACAGGATGACGAGGAAGTTGGCTGGCTGGGCTGGTGAGTCAGCTGGTCTCAGGCTCCTGTGTAGTGATAACCTCCTCTTTGAGGGCCCCAGAGAAAACTGCTCGGCAAAGGTCCCCACACGCCATTGCTAACCTCCGAGTTCATATTCTCGCCTGATTACCTAGTAGCTCTTCCTGTTACACATGGGGCAGGAACCATCACTGCTCTGGCCACACAGCAGATGCCAGGCACCATTCTATGCAGCTTGCATCATCCTATTCTGGTTGGCACTATGGAGCCATCAGAAGCACCCTGGAGTCAGGTGGGCTTTGGTCCAGTCCCACAGTGGGCATTCCCTACCAGTGTCAGCCACAAGGGAGTCCCTCAGTTTCCTCATCTGTGAGAGCTCTTCTGAACTGTCATGACATAACCACCACTGTATTCATAATGGATCTGGTACTGAGCCTGGACAGAGCAGGCACTCAAGATGATTATTTCTTATTACTATTATTATTATTTCCAATTCTCCTTAAATCCTAAGATAGATATCCAGAAATATAATTTCTTCAATTACCTTGGATAACCTCTAGAAACAGGGATCTCATTAATAGGCAGGACTTAATAACTTCCTCTTATAAATAAGAAAACCAAGGTTTGACAGAAAAGATTGTCTGAGAGATATCGTGTCCCACAGAAGCGTCAGCCCAACCCCCATTGTCTATTTCTGTGAATGGGATGGAAGGTGCTTCACATATACAGATGTGTTCCGGGAATTGACCCTGGGTCAGAGCCTCAGTCTGTCCAAGTTAGGGTAGGAAACCAGCTTCTGAGGGACCTCGAGCTCCAAGGCACCTCTCTGCCCCACCCCCTGCCCCTCACAGCCTTTTCACAATAGAGGAAAAAGGCTCACAGGTTCAAGGTCACAGCGCTATCCAAACGACCCAGGTGAGACTCAGAGTTGAGCCCATGTGCCCCACTCATCCTGCAGGAGGATCCCTGTCTCCGTGTACCCTGGGGACTAGCACCCAGCCCAGTGTGGTCGGTGTTCTTTTGGCGTGGAGCAGCCAGTGGAGCAGCCGCTCAGAATGGAAAGGCCAGTCCTCTGAAAACCTAGAAGACCCCTCTCCTTCCCTCCCCTCCGGCCAGGCTCTCTATGTGCATTTGTTCCTGAGCAGACCGTCGTTTCGTCATTTCGTGCTCCGACAGACAGACAGACAGACACATCTCCCGAGAAGATGCCACCACACAGACCAGGGACGACACAGGGCAGTTTTGGCGCAAGTGGACTTTACACACCTACCTTGTGTGGGCGCTGGGCGCGGGGAGCCCGAAGCAGACCTCACGTCCTTCGCACTGCCACGGGCTCAGGCTACTTTCCTTGGCCGCGACGCCCCCTTGGGGTGGGGGAGATCCCCGAGGATCGAGAAGAAGGAAACTGAGGCTCCCAGACAGATGCATTGGCACTAGGTCAGGGCCATGGAGCAAGCAGTAGAGCCCGGGTGCATCTGGGGACGAGGCCACGACGGCCAATGTGCAGGAGCTCAGGGCAGCGCCCGCCCCGTCTCCCCGCCTGCCACCCGCGACCTACCCGGAGCTGAGGCCGGCGGGAGGCTGCAGCCGCGGTACCTGGTGCTGCTGCGCGCGGGCTGTGGCCCAGAGCTGACTCCGCTGTGCCCCGGGCAGGGATTAGGGATGGAGCGGGCGTGCGCGCACAGCCCGCGCTCAGGGCCCACTTCCTCGTCTCCGCCCCCACGCGCTGCTCCTCCTAGCTCGCCGCTGCTGCTTCCCTCTCCAGCGCTCTCCAGCTCTCCAGCCTCCCTCCCCCCTCTCCCTCCCTCTTTCTCTCTCTCCCTGTCTCCCTCTCTCCTTCCCTCCCATGCACACCACTGGCTCCCACATGCTCTTCCCACTTTCCCTCTCCTCCGTTCTCTCCCACTCACTCCTTTCCTTTTTCGTATACTCTTCCCCTGATTCTGTCCAGTAGTGACAATGGCTGAGTGGAGGGGACCTCAGCTGTGACCCAGGCGGGCCTCTGGCCTGCCCTGGGGCTTGAGTGCCCTAGATCCTGTCATAGGTGGCATCTTTCACCTTGAATGCCCAGGACTCAGCTGGTGGACTAGTTTTAAAGGAAAGAGCCTGGATAATTCTGAGATCTGAAACTTGGAAACACAGAAGGCCCGAGGATAAAGGGCACATAGAAATTAATCTGTTATTAAATAAGGGAAAAAGTCAGCAAAACTCAAAAAAAAAAAAAAAAATCCTGGATTGGGCTTCTTCTGGTTGAAGAAGAAGGAAGGGATGGTGAGGGGGCTGGCAAAGGAAGGAAGTGACCTTTGAGAAAAGAAACCTTTGGATAGGGCAAATAATACACACTCTCTAGATAAGAAAGTGGAGCCTCAAGGTGGGAAAACCCTGCTCCTAAATGCTGAGGCATCTGGGCCACTGTGCCGACTGCTCAGACCTCAGTCTGTGTGAGGTGGGCAGAGGGAGGCAAGTGTTCAGGGGGTGGCCCCTGGTTGCCTGGGGAGTGTGCTACGTGGAGGGGGTTTCTGCAGAATCTTGCAAAGGAGCCAAAAAGCTTTTGCAAGCAGGCTCTTCTGGGCATAAATTTGAAACTTAGGCTGCTACTGACTGATACACTGCTAAGCCTTTGTCTCCATTGCCTGGTGCTAGGGGTTGCAGGTCTCCTGAGCTCTGTGCTGGCAGTTCCAGTGAGGCTGCTGTTGTAGCCTCACCCTCATTTTAGGATGAAAACAAAAGCCTCCAAGCTGGTCTTCTGGACTTTTCCTTTCTTTGCCTGCAATTTACAGAACAGCTCAGACACCCTCGAAGAAGTGTAAATCAGATCGCACCTCTCTACTCCCTTTCTTCCTTTTAACCTCTCATGAATTATTTTTTTTAGGGTTTTTGAGACAGGGTCTCGCTTTTGTGGTTCAGCCTGGCCCTGAGCTCAGCCTCAAACTCACATCACAGCAATCCTCCTGCCTCTGCCTCCCGAGTGCTGGGATTACAGGCGTGAGCCACCACGCCCGGCACGGTGGTATGTGGTACTGGTTGCTGCTGGGCGTAAGTCTCCATGCCCAGTATAGGTATGTGGTTACCGGGGATCGAACCCGGGTCCTTGCGCTTGCAAGACAGGCGCCGGAACCACTGAGCTAATTCCCCAGCCCTCTCATGAATTCTTGTAGTAAGTCTAAGCTCTTTTTCACTGTTGTGAGGGACTGGTAATTCGCAAGATCTGTTTCTCTGAACTCATCCCTCACTCATCTCTGCCTACCTCCATGTGCCTCAATCACAGTGACTCCCTCCTTATTCCTGTTCCGTACCACAGGCCATTTGCACCAGCTGCCCCTCTGCTGGGAACGCTTTTCCTTCTTGCTGTTGCTACCTGCACACCACCTCTAACATTCTTATCTAAAATAATCACCTCTTTACCACAGTGGTTTTCATAATGCCTTTTTTTCACTGTGATGGATATGTTTATCACTATCTAGTTATTTTGTTCATTCATTTGTTTATGTGCTTATTTCTGCTTTATCTCACTAGAATACAAATTTTATAGAAACAGGGACCTTATCTGAAAGATGCGATAAAAATATAGGGTGAATGTTTAAATTTTTTTTTACAGTAGAAGACACATTGATATTCCTCAGCCTGAAAATGCTCCCCTCACTTCGAGCACACTTATCCTGTTGTTTTGCCACTTTCTGAAGCAATTCTGGAAGTTCTCTTTTGTGAGTGTCTGTCTGAGGTTTGACCAGAAATATGGTGATTCTGTGGCCAAGCGCATGTGACAGAGAGGCCGTCTCATAAAACCATGCATATTCTTATTCACTTAATTCCTCAGATCTGGGACTATACAACTTCTGTCTCTTCCCTGACATCAAAAGACCAGGGAAGATAAGTGATTTTAATAGATTCAGGATATTGAAGCAGCCAAGACAGTGCAACTAAAGAGAGTTTTTAGAACTGCCTCAGAAAGTGGCAGGAATGATGGGATAATCATGGTCAAAGGAAAGGGTAATTATTTTAAAGGGGAAAAAGTGCATTTTATTTTTACTGCAAGAGACTTTTAAAAGATTCACCATAGTTTTCAGTCTCATCTTGTATATTGTCCCCTTAACTTTCCAAAGCTGAAAACAGTAGCATGTACATAGGACATGCTCAATAAATGTTATTTGAATGAGTAAATGAATAAATGCTGTAATTAAGAGGTTTAGAAAGTGAAAAAGTTGGTTGTCCTGAGGAAAAATGAGAATTGTGTTCAGAAGGGAAATTATAATTCGATTTCCACATTGGCAGTTTTTGCATCTGATGATTTAATCAACTGCAGATTGAAAATAGTAGAAGGTATCTGTCTTGAACACTTAGATTTTTCTTTGTGAAGTTCCAGAACCCTGCTGGCCCCCAGTGGACATGACAGGGAGAGTTACACCTCTGGATGTTGTGAGTCCCTTGGTCTATCTTATGGCATCATAGGCTCTGCCAGGCTGGCTCCAGCACTCACTGGCTATTACAACTCAGTGCTGGGCCAGCTCCCTCCTATCAAGAGGTAGAGTCTGTGTCCCTGCTCTGGGATCTGGATCAGCCTTAGTGGCTGGCTCTGGTCTGCAAAATCCAGCAGAAATGACGCTGTGTGACTTCTGGTCAGGCCTCTGGAGACCTTGCAGCTTGAGTTTCTCCCCTGTTGGAACTGGGGTCGTCAGGCTGTGAAGACGTCTGGGATGAAAGTTTAATTGGTGCCTCTGGGATGAGAGACCACTTAGCAAGAGACACTTGTCTGTCCCAACCCTCTGGCAGTCCTGCCAACTGGATGTCACATGAGTGAGCTCAGACAAGATTAACACAAGAGCTACAAGCAGCCACAGAATCAAGGACGACACACCTTGTTGTTTTAAGCCAGGGCAGTTTGAGGTGATTTGTTGTACAGCAATGAAAAACTAGATAAGTGGCTTGGGAAGCCCATTTTCTTGACTATAAAATGAACATAATAATAATGTCCTCTGCAAAAGGTCTGGATGACAAGCAGGTTTTAAAAGAGGGTATTAAGCTTATTCACTCATTCAACAAATGTGCGCTGACCATCTGCTCTGTATGGGTGGGGCACCAGTCTACTTGGGAACACAGTGATAAACAAGATAGGCAGTGACAAACTACCAGAGGGAGATGAAGAACTGATGTAACGTAATTGACTGGATCTGGTACTTGTTTGAAGATAGTTGGGGAAGGTTTTTCTGAGTGTGTGACACTGCAGCTAAGTCAGGCAGATGGAGCCAATTGGAGCAGTGTCCTGGGAGAAAGATAAGGGCAAATGTCCTCAGGTAGGCTCAAGCTGTGCCTTGACCAGGAGCAGCTGAGCATGGCTGAGTGAGTGAAGGACAGAGACTATGAAAGAAGATGGAGTCAATGCAGAGCCTTGTGCTGTAGGACATGGTAAGGTAAGTGGTCTTCACCCTAGATACACAGAGCCCTGGAGGATAATGACATCCTTTATGCACTGTAAAGTGAGTTATCCCCGGAAGCAATTAATGATTGGCCAGTCAGCTGATCAAGATGGTGCTTGCAACTTTTTCCAGCTCTAAAAATGTCCAGCTCTATACTAGATCCATAAAACCCTTTGGAAGCTGCACAGCACTTTCATCATCATTGTTAGTCATAACCAGAATTAGGGCTTCTCACCTCGCAAAAGGTACCCAGAACCTAAAATTCCTTTTTGCTCTGAGTATGCACAGAAAAACTTTGTGCAAGGGAAACTGGAAGAACCTGCATATTCTGAGGAAGCGCAAACCACTATTTGACCAAAATAGGGAAAATTTTTTAAAAAGAAAAAAAATGCTTTCTTTGGAATGAGTAATGTCTCCTGAGTCTGATTTCTTGAAATTGGAAAAAAAAAAACACTCAAGCCCAACGATTAAAATAATGACTGATACACTCTAGTGATAACATTTAATGAAGTGGTCTGTGGAAAATTCCAATGAAAATCCACTGTGTTTTTTTTTTTTTTTTTTTTTTTTTCTCATTGGTTATTTCTCATCTTTACTTCAGGCTCTGTGGGGGCTCTGGATTTTTGGCAGCCACTAGGGCTACAGTTAGGATGTGTGAGTGCAAGACTTACTTCCTGGCCATCATGTGCTATGAGTCTTAAGAGAGACACTAGGAAGGTCGCAGGACTGGGCATCCCTGAGCAGCTGGTTCCAGCCTCTCTGATGCTACTGTAGGGAACCCAGACTTGGCTGTTTCCCCAGCATCCCTGCAATTTTGCAAGGCCCCAGGTCCAACTAATAAGATACGAGGGCATCATCTGTGGTATAATCACCATCTTCTGCATACTGTGCTGGGTTTGTTCATGTACTGTCTCAAATAATTCTCACATCCCCACAAGGTAGATACTCTCATTTCCTCTAGAGAAGGACAGTGAAGCTCAGAGAATGATATCTCTTAAGTTCCTGGCCAGGGGACTTGAACAAGTATCTGCTTTTAGTACTGCACTATCCTGGTACACATATGAGCAAAATAGGCTGTTCTATGGGAACTCAGAGTAGGGATAATTCAACCTGGAGTGGAGATGGGGCAGGGAGTGATTTTTATGGCAGGTTTGTAGGCAAGGATAGGACTTTTCATGGTGAGGCAGAGACAAAGCATAGAGGATGCTACAGTTTGAAGCTTGTCCCCCAAAGGCTCCTGTTTTGGAGTTGTGGTCCCCAGGTTGGCAATTGAAAAGGTGGTGGAAACTTCAA
>PVIR01011698.1:0-46523 GCA_004026965.1 Petromus typicus
GCATAAATATTCTCTTCCCCAGTAACAAAACTCCTGGGAAAATTCTTGTTTTGGGATTACGGTATTCACCTCCCACCACCTGTTACATTGCTTGGTACAAAATAGAAGAGGAGCTCAGGAAATGGCTATTGACAGACTGGCTGTCCATTAAGCTTCCAAAGACTATATTGTTTGTTACAAATTCACTATCCTTTTTGAAGGGCATGGGGAATTCTAAAAATAGCCTTAAACAGCTAATATTATTCATCCAAGTTTTATTTTAGGCTGAAAATGTCAAATTAGATCAGAGTTCTGGATGTTATATTGAGTAAACAAAGTTTCCATATTCCTGCTGTGATTTTGTCTGAGAATCCTCCATCCTGGTGAAAAGACAAAAAAAAAGAAGACATAATGTCTAAGGCATAGAACTGGGTAAAGATAGCAGTGGCAATATTTTATAGTTGTATTAGAAAATAACTGTCATTTAGTGACTAGGAATTAACCTGAAAATAATTTTTATTCTTTAAGATCTTGGTGGATCATGAAAGATCCTTAGGACATAATAAAGCTTTTGCACTGGCTAATTAACTATTTTGAGGCAGTAAGACTCAAAAATACCTGAGATGTAATAAACTTTTTTATTTCTCTGTATAGTCTTCAAAAACTGTCCTTCCTAAAAAAACATATCACTATATTAAAAACTGTGGTTTGTTAAAAATTTGTTTTTTTGATGAGCTAAGAAAAAATTCTCATGTGAGCTTAAAAAATGTACTATCTCTGCTCTATAATTCCAGCTACAACTGGTTAAGATTTCAAGATCGTGTGTTATGAAGAATTTACATTATTTAGTAGGGCAATTCAAATTTTCTGAATTTGAATTTAAAGGGCAATTCAAATTTTCTGTAGATTTAATTAATCTAAGATAATTCTATATAAAAACAAATGCAGACTGTTTAATGTTTTGGAAGCATGTTCTTGGTTTGCATTGATAAATAAAATACCTTATCGTTGGGACACTGATGAAAGCAGCCCTTTTTCTCTCTCTCTGGGTCATATTTTCACTGGGAGAGTGAAGCTTCAAACGTAATACACAAACTGGCAGCGGTGCAGGACTCCAGGTACTGAGTGGGTGATTTCTCTCCTCCCTCTGCATGTGCACCTATATGAATACGCAGCCTTTAATGGCATCTCTTTCAGATTCATTCCTGAATCCCCTCGTTGGTTATACTCCCAGGGTCGACTGAGTGAGGCGGAAGAGGCCCTCTACCTCATTGCCAGGAGGAACCGCAAGCTCAAGTGCACCTTCTCACTCACACAGCCGGCCAACAGGGCACACAAGGAGAGCGGAAGTTTCCTGGATCTGTTCCGTTACCGGGTCCTCTTAGGCCACACTCTGATCCTGATGTTCATCTGGTGGGTATATTGGGGGTGTCTCGTGGACCTCTGATGCAAGTTGCTAAAGATCTCGTGCTAGTCTATTGCACATGCACAGTTACACAGTTTTCTCTCTTATCTTTCACAAAACAAGGTCCCCCTCCCTTAGCACCAGGTGGACAGCTCTGCTTACACAGCGCCATTTCTCTCAACCTGCAGACGAGGCTCCCTGCTGGAGTGAATCCCAATAAATAGACACCAGGAACTTGTCTTTGTTAACTGGGTGCCATGAGTGGGGTGGGCGTGAGGAAGAGGGAAACGCAACAATCTCTACATAAGACTTTGGAACTGCCTACTTTCGGCTGTGGCATGAAGCAGTTCCTCGGCATTTCCAACTGCAGTGCTAGGGATCACAGTTTATGTGGCATTCGGTTGTGCTGATGGGATCCCAAGAGTTGGCGGCAGAGGATCCAAAGCTACTTGTCAGATCCTCAGTGGGCCCTTCCTGGAGTTGATTTTCTGGTTTTCAGCTCAAGCCACTTGTTTCTCAGAATGCTCCCGGGCTGCATTCAGAGGTTGCAGGTGATCTCACTGACAGGATGAAGTGTAGAAATGGGAGGGACAGACAGATGTGTCTGTCCTGCCGCAGTGCTGCTAATATTATTGGTCCAGTTTGGGGTAGTATGACCATCTGAACTGGCCTACAGGATGGCTTGCTATGTTGATTTGTAAGGTATTTACTGTGAGGGGTGGGTGGGAGCTTACATTATCGTGGAAGGATAAGAGAAGAGGAGTTCATTTGAAAACAGTCTAAACACGTGTAAAGCTGGAAAGAGCAGTTGCTGGAGAATAAGAAACTGAGAAGATATTTCCATACTGTGATTCTCTTTTCGTACCTACACCCTAACTTACCGTGTATGAAGAAGGGCTGCGTCCTGCCCGCTGCCTCCTCCCAGTAGAACAAGCATAGTGTGGGAGAGTCACAGATCCATATAAAAGTTGAAAGAAGGGCCCAACTTGGAGGCACAGCCATTAAAAGAACCTCTGGGAAGCAGACTGGGCAACAGAGTGTGGGAGCTACTCCTTCAGTTTCTTTCTATTCAAAAGCAAATATAAAGTAGGTTCAGGTGGGTGGGACTCAAACACACTGTGTTTACATATCTCACGGACAGTCAAACCCTTGACATGGGAGGAAGTCACTACTTGTTGCAGATTATTTACTGCTTTTGTTTTTATTAAGTTTTTAATTTTTTTCTGAATATATTCATTTTTTTCCAACTATATCTAAGTTTTTGGCCTTCACAAGATTTTTTTTTTTTGACAGGGTCTCACTTTGTAGTTCAGGCTGGCCCTGAGCTTAGCCTCCAACTCACATCACAGCAATCCTCCTGTCTCTGCCTCCCGAGTGCTGGGATTACAGGCGTGAGCCACCACGCCCAGCACTGTGATATGTGGTACTGGTTGCTGCTGGGCGTGAGTCTCCACACCCAGTATTGTATGTGGTTACCAGGATCCAATCCTGGCCCTTGCACTTGGAAGGCAGGCTCCAGAACCACTAAGCTAAATCCCTGGCCCCCGCAAGATTTTTTTTAACACCTAGACTTGAGGACAAGGAGTACGTCCCTGTTTGTTTCAGTTCTTACACAGCCAAAGGAGCTCTTCTCAAATACACTTCTTCCCTTGGGCTCAGAATGTAAAAACAGGTAACAGTAAAAGAAGCAGTGTCATTCCAGATGTCGTCGTCCTTTTTGAAGAGGCTGTAAAATTCTGAAATCTTTTCTGTGGAGCTGTCATTGAAGAAAGCCTTCATTGGGGAGTAGAATTATACCTGCACATGTAACATCTGTTCCTTTTGGTTGTTTCCTATAACAGCGCCTTTTTAAATAGTTCTCCGACGCTCTAAATATACTGTTAAATACTGTGCAAGCACTTTACATTTTGTTTGGGGCTCATAGAGAGGATAGAAATGATTTTAATAGCTGTAATTATGTATCCTAACAACCAGCCCTGGCACAGAGGCAACTGGAAGCGCAGAGGCCCAGCCTTGGGGACCATCAGGCCTCGGGGGCCCCACACTCTCCCGGTCTCTCGCTGCCAGCTGGAGTCTAAATGCCGCTATGGTCCAGCACTGGCTTTGTTTATTCTTATTCTGCCTGGATACCACATCAACTTTGTTTAAATAGTTATGTTTTCTGGGATAAAATTACTTCTTGGAATTTCTGGATTTATAAAAGTCATTGTCAGTGCATGGTGATTATAGAGAGTAATAGGTTTCACGGTGACATTTTCATATATGCATATAAGAACTTGCTTGGGTCCTTTCCTCCTGCAGCCCTTCTTTCCCTCTCATCCTCCTTCCTCCTCCCTCTCCCTCTACTTTAATAGCTTTCCTTCTACTTTCATGGTTTTTTTTTTTTTTTGAGGGAGGAGGGGTTTGTATTTTAGATGCAGAATAGATACATGCACAGGTGTGTCCAAACTCATTTGGAAATACTATAGCATTAGGTAAGAGTAAAATCTCACCTGTAGGTAGGAAGCACTTTAAAAATATTTTAGAAAACTGCATGGGTTTATGCTGCCTTATGCCAAGGTGCCTAGGACACAGGGAAACCACTCACCATCACCCAGGAGGTGCTCCCTCCCGCTACGAGGTGCTCGCTCCCTCCATGTATTTTTGAAATGGTGTGCATACATTCATCAAGGGCTTTCCAAAGGCTCCATCCCCAGTTGTTCCCACTAGAGGATTCTGCCTCTCTGTGGCCCCATCTTTTCTTCCCAGTACTCAGAAGTGCCTGGATCCGAGGGGGTTGGAGTGCCAGACCCAGGCCTTCTGGTGACCCACTGGAGAGCTAGGCTTTTCTCAGACCACTTCTCCCATCTTCTGTTGGCTTTCTCCCTGGGAGACCTGCTGCGGGGTTCTGCGGATAATATCACAGCCACAGCAAGCAAGTGTTCCAAAACTCTCCAAGTTAAATAGGTCAAAATTAGACCTTTGTTTTCTGTTCAATGCAGTTATGCTTGAGAAAGCACAAACAATGTCTTTCCTTTTGCGGGGCTGGCCAGTCATATGTAACACAGGTACGCATCATTTCCAAAGCCCCATCATGTTTTTGCTTTTTCTCAGACTAGATATTTACATTAAGACATACAGCTTGGCAGGAGAGTTGAGCTGATTGCTTGCCTCAGATTGTGTGGCGGTGAACCCGTACTGCTTCCGGCAGCTCTGGCAATTTCTCACGTGCTTTCTGTCTTTGTTGTCCTCTTGTCTTTCACCTCCTGTCCCTCGGCCCCCAAATACAGGTTCGTGTGCAGCTTGGTGTACTATGGTCTCACCCTGAGTGCAGGTGACCTAGGTGGAAGTATTTATGGCAACCTGGCCCTGTCTGGCCTGGTGGAGATTCCGTCTTACCCGCTCTGCATCTACTTGATTAACCAGAAGTGGTGAGTAGGGATGAAATAAAATACCTTATAGAGAATGCACACTTGCAGCATGCTCATAAACTCGTGGACCCGAATACATATACATCAGTCTTTGTCCACAGGCAATATCTAGTTACCACGATGATTAGTTTCTTTCAGGCCAAATTCAATTAGAATTCATTTTTACTGTGATATTTCTTGATTCTCATGTGTTTCAGCCTATATAAAGATTCCAGTCCGATATTGAAAGATACTCCCATCTGCAAGGTCTTGAATATAGTAATACCTCTGCTCATGAACTTAATTTGTTCTATGATTTTGGAAAAGCATGCCATGCTTGTGTTTGAGTGGCAAAGATGGCCACCGTCATGCCGATCACCCAGAATAGGGTCCACAAACAAAAACAAAACTATGCCAAACACTTCTATTTGCAAACGAAAGCGTTTGTGAACTGAGGTACCACTATAGCCTATGGGTAAATTGCTAGGCCCGAGAAATGGGATTATTAGCTACATAGTCAACTCAGTTAATAATAAATATGTAGAAATTCCTCTAAGTAGGAAGACAAAGTGTTGAAGGAGTTAGAAGACTTTTCTTACCTCTTAAACCCTTTTTATTGAGAGGAGGAAAACAACTTGTTTTTGCTACTTGGGGTTCATAGCATAGTTTGGAAATGCCTTTTAATAGGTGTTTTACAGAGTAATATTTTCTGGGTTTTTTAAAATCTTTTCTGTTTTTTAAAGATCATTTCTCTTGCTGGTTATGGTGATGCATACCTATAATCTCAGCACTAGAGAGGCTGAGACAGGAGAATGGCCTCAATTTCAAGGCCAGCTTGAGCTACGTAGTATAAAACCCTGTCTCAAAACGAAACATCACACACATGCACACAAACCCAGATCATTTCTGTTATTTAGTCCTTGACCAGCATGACTAAAAACCTTGTTCTGTGTAAGCTTGGAATCAGTTGGCTTGTGCTGTTTCTCATTCTTCAGAAATTATTCTAACCCAAATGAGGCTTCCTTGAGCATTGCCCGACGCTGCTGTCATTGTGTTCTAGCCAAGAGCATCTGGAAGGGCAGGTGTGGGCCCTATTCACTCGTAGGCTGTAATCCCAGACAGCGCTCCAGATGTCCCTGCAGCCTCTTGGGAGTGACCGCCGCTGACCGCCATTGTGGTCCGGGACCTGGTCAGACACCTGCTCAGAAATCTCTCCCCAGCATCCCCGGTTGCATTACCTCACCATCCTCTGCTGCGGTAGCATCCTGTGCATGCGGCTGACAATGCTGGCCACGCTGCAAGGGAGATGTGTGCAGAGTATCTCGGGTCACGCATCCCTAACACTTGGTGTGGTTCATGTTGTTTGGGAGCCATCCTGTACTGGCTTTAAATTGAGCAAAATAACCTGGAAAAGAAGACTCGGGACCTTTTTAGTCTCCCAGAAACTTCTGCCCTAACTCACAATTAAAATCGGAAGGATGCTGCCTTTGGAACCAAGCAGACTTGAGTTAAGGGTAGCTTTAGTTCAACTTAGTTTTATGATTTTGCCAAGTTTTCTCACTAAACCTGTGCCATGCTCATCCTCAAACTAGGGATTGTAAGACTCCCCTGCCAAACTGTTCTCAAAGGTTCATGTCATGCTGAAGTTCCTAGCAGAATACTGGCATGCAGCTGGCCCCCAGAAAAGGACACTTACTAATATTAATATCTTTTTCCCAGTCTGGGACTCTTATTTTAAAATGACTGTTTTGTGTGTGGTACATTTTACTTCACTGTAACCCACTGACGTGAAATATTTTTCCACTTGCATGTTTAAGAAAAAGGGAGATTTTAAAGCAGTTAAAAGTCTTAACTCAGTACATTTGAGGTAACCAAAAAATTCAATAAAGTAGAAGACTCCATTCTCATTTTTTGTTTTATTTTCTGGAAGACAGAAAATGCCGAGATGCCATGCATCTCCATGGGTTTATTCCGAAGATTAAGTAAGATAATAGGTGGGCAGCACTGAGAACAGTGACTGGGCCCTGCTGGACACTCCTAGAAATGGGTTAAGTGTGTGTTCTTCCCCCATACAAATCCTTTAATCCTTCCTTCGGCAACATTCACCTTTTTAACGACGGTTATTTCAGGTCTCAGTCAGGTTCCTGATCAGTCTCATTCCCCACTTACTCCTTGAGAAAAGGAAAAAATGAGAATCGGGATATTTAAATAGGAGGGAGGGAAGAGAGAGCAGATCAATTCATAAGCTTTTTGAGCAAAATATGTACTTTGTTTGTGTTGTTTAGGTGTGGCCGGAAGCGGACCTTAGCAGCATTTCTGTGCCTGGGAGGCCTGGCCTGTCTTATTGTAATGTTTCTCCCGGAAAAGAAAGGTATGCCTTTGAGCTTTCTACGAGGGTTTTGAACAGTGCATTTGTGACAATGAATCTCAGTCTAGTGGAGAGATTACCATATGCCATGCTTCATTTCGGTGATTGAACATTGCTCAGCGATTGTGTGGGTATAATAGGCCAGATCTCTTCCATTGCCTGAACTATTCTCTGGGTGAATAATGTGTGTAGAGGTGTGCTATTAATTTTTGCAGGCTGTTAAGCTGCCATCTGGGGTAGTGGGGATGCAGGACTGGTGATGCTCAAGTTGTTTACTTGATGATGACAACTTAGTTCGGCTGAGAAAAGCCTTCATCCAAAGCTAGATGGTACACGGCTTCTACAGCGCATCACCAGCCTGGAAGTGAGAGACGCTGCTTTCAAGAATTGCTCTGACAGCCTCAGCGTTTCCATCTGGACCCTCGAGACACCTCAGGAACAACAGCAAAGATCATAGTGTTATCCACTAGACGGATATGCTCTTGGTCTTACATAAAACATAAACAAAACGTGTGTTTAGGTGTCTGTAGCTTTGCTATGCATGTGTGCCCTGGACACCACCTCTAACCTGATTATTGTTCCTCTATAGAATTCCTGCAGATCCTGCAGAGTTTTAGCCCTCCACCCCACCCCACCCCGCACACACTCGGGGCAGGCCGGTTACTGCACTGGGAAGTGTGCTTTAGAGTCGGTTTCCAGTGAGGAGGAGTGGATCGTAACAAGTCCACTCCGAGGATGTATAGTAGAGCAGGAACCCTGATAGGGGGCTTTAGGACTTTGCTAGAGCTCAGTCATAGAGTGTCCTCAGGTGGGACTCAGCTGGGACGGCTTGACGTGAAGTAATAACTGGAAATGCACAGAGAGGCCATTTCCCACCCGAGCATATCCTCATCAGAGCCCCTCCTGTAACATACCTCTCCTGCAGCTTCAGCTGCCCTGCGCCTGCTCAGGAGCCTCCGGGCTGCCCGTCCTCATCTCGTAACCCTCCGGTGCAGTCACTCTCCCTTCGGTCACCTCCTGACGTTCTGCGCCTTGAATGGAGAATGTGGATCGCTCCTGAGAGATTTGGCCCCATATTTTGAACAACCTAAGAGTGATTTTCATGGAGTCATGAAAGCTAGAAAATTGAGTACGTTCCCTATGTCGTTATCCTCCAAGCACGTGGGAATGCTTGCCAGCGCTGGTGGATGGAAATTCCTCAGTTGCCCAGCTGGAAACTATAAGAACAAGGTGCCCTGTTGGTTGTTTTGTTTTTGTTTTGCCGGAAGCCAGAAATAATGGATGTCATGTCATCTAGTTCTGTGCTCAGCCGAATTTGTTTTGTGTGCGTACCTCAGGAATTCAGTTGTGTCTGCCCACAGCCATCCGTTCTGTCTGTCTCATCGCAGAGATAAACTTTTCATGATTCCTGTACACACTCCCATGACGGTCCTCCCTAGGACTCTGTGCATGGCTCCTTCCTGAAAGGAAAGTACGTCTCAATGTAAATAACGAAAATCCAAGGTAGCAGCAGATGTCTGGGCTCCAGCTGAGGCTAGCAAGTGCCTCGAGTTAAAAGCACCATTTGAACTTACTGACTGAGCCCCTTGGAGGACGCCGAGCCAGGAAGGACTCTGCAGAGTATTTTTACACACCAGGAAGGCGCCTCTGGAATATAATGCTCTTGTGATGCTCAGGAGAAGTGGGCGGCCGGTCTATTTTTGAAGATTTTTTTCTGAGAAATAAATTATCTGATAACCCTGAGTAAATCACTTCTATTTTTAATAACCATTACTGTAAGAATGAGCCTCTCCCACTTGAATTGAGCCCGGGCCTTTCACTTGATTCATTGCAAGACACAGAGAACAGATGGTTGCTTTTTTTTCTTCTTTTTGTGTTGTGTAATTCTTTCTATACTTGCAGGAAGTCTTCCAGCTCTTCCTGCTTTTGTCTTCTATAAGCTAAAAAAAAAAAAAATGTCCTTTAACCTTTCTGTAAGCCATTGATATTTGCTGTTTAAAATATTTTCTTAGCTTTCTTTCCAACTTGGTTTTTTTAGACTTCTAAGACATGTTATAGAAGTTCTGGTAATTCCCTACAAAGAAAAAGACTTCACAGCTAGAAAATTCTCTTAGCATCTCGTGGGAGCTTGGAGACCCACTGATTTCTGTGCTCATTTGCCCTCCTTTTCCCACCAAACACACCTGTCTTCTTTCCTTTCTGCCAACTCAGGTGCTTCTCTTTGGCCCCCTAGTTTTCTTTTTTTTTTTTTAATTTTCTGTGGGGATTTTTTTAGTACTGAGGATTGAACGCCAAGCCATTGCACTGAGCTACACCCCTATCCCTTTTTCTTTTGTTTTTTGTTTTGTTTTGTTTTGTTTTGTTTTGTTTGCATTATTATTTTGAGATAGGGCCTCACTAAGTCTATTAGTTGCCCAGACTGGCCTCAAACTTGGAATTCTCCTGCCTCAGCCTCCTACTATGTTGAGATGATAGGTCGGTACCACCACGTCTAACTGCAGGTCTGTTTTACTCACTGGTTTCTTTTACAGCATCTATATGTGATTGTTGTCCTCTGTGTCTGGGACACTCATGGGCACCCCCAAATAGATCTTTGGGCATGTCGCCGGCTGTGGTTTACGATTACCGTTCAGCAGCATCAATCCAAAACTCCTGGATCTGAAATGCAACAAAATCCGAAGCTCTCTGAGCCTTGACATGTTCCCAAAAGTAGGAGATTCTACAGCTGGATTTATGTGAACTTCTGGGTCAAAGTCAAAGCACAGATGTACTAAAAATACTGAATAAAGCCCTCTTTCTTTAAAAATATGACTGGCTGGAAAATCCTAAGTCATGAAAACTTGAACTCAGAAATGCCAGCCCCATGCAGCCTGTCCCGGCCTTGCCTGTCGCGACTGTCCTCTTGCTCGGTGGCTACACTGAAGCTGTATAACAGGTGTGTATGAAGCATCTAGAGATGGAACACGCGGGAAAGGTACAGTACACAAGACTAAAGCAGTGGATCGTGCAGCAGATTAGACACAACATAAGAACAGATTGGTGAACATCAACTTTTAACAAAAGAAACTATTAACAAAAGAAGATGGAATGAGGCCGGCAACAGTGGGTTGTGGAACAGTATCAAGGGGCCTCTCATATACAACTGTAGCCTCAGCAGAAAGAAGTGGAGAAAAACGATCTGCAGATAGGACTACAAAATCTTTCTAAGCACCTGATCGGAAAGTAACTGCTTTCTCAAGAGACTACAACCATCCTAAATGCGCATGTCTTTTTTTAATGGATTCAAAGTACAGGAAACAGACGCATATTGTACAGGAAAAATAGAGAGATAAATCCCAAATTATAGTAAATTCACCCATACTGTTATCTCAGTAATTGAGAGAAACAGTAGGGAAAAAATACAGGAAGAAATATTTATTTATATATTTATTTTTTTGTACCAGAGATCAAACTTAGGACCTACAAAAGTAGGAGACAATTTTTTTTTTAAAATGGCAAATTAAACTCAAGCAATCTATTTCTTCTTCTTTTTTTTTTTTTTTTAAAAAAAATCTAGTTCTTAAAAGTAAGCAGAAAGATGAAAAGAATAAATAAAAATTAAAAAAAATAAAAAGAATAAATAATAAAAAGCAAGGAAAAGGAATTATTCTTTGTTCAACCTAAGTACCATAATGGAAAACCGGCAGCTATGGTCAATATTTTTAGACATATGAGCAATTGTAATTATGCTATAATCACTCTGTGATGTGAATGATTAACTGAATTTTTGCTATTTTGAGCCAGTGAAATGCAACTATGAAATACCAAGATAATTTGTTATGGTGGCCCCAAAGGCCCAGAAAATTAGATCTGAAAATTATGTCCTTAGAAAATGCAATATTGGAATAAATGTATACAGTCCTTGAACTCAAAATTTTGAATGGTACCAATGGTTGAGAGTCACCTTTTTAAAAAAACAGGTAACTTAGACTTTTGCTTCTCTTTAAAGTTGTTTTTTTTCCTGCACAGTATCTTCGAATAGCCATAAGGACTAGCCAGTACTGTATGAGTTTTAGGTAAAGTGTTCGATGAGAAATCCAGGGGACCAGGAACCCAACAGCTGCACAATGGGGTCTCATACACAAAGCTGTTGTAAATGACATGAGCTCTCGTGGGGCAGAAATGAGCTCCCCTGGCTGACACGGTCACTGCAGGTCTGTTGGCGAAAACGCAGGAGAGAAGTTTTGAGCAGCAGACGGGGCGTCGGACTGACAGGAGCTCTGGCTGGGTGTGAGGCTGGAGACCTAACCCTGGTGTGTAGAGCTGGAGGTTCTGAGCCTTACACAGAGTCTTCTCGCTCTGAGTCGTGGACGTTTAGATGATGAAGTTTCTGTATCACACCACCTGAACTTAAATTCAAAAGTGATTCAAGTTCTCCATCCTGCTCTTAAAGATGTTTTCCATGCATTTCTGAAAGATGCCATCCTATACGGGCCGAAAGCAAATGTGAGTGCTTTGTGTTCGCTTTTGTGCCATCCTATGTTATTTCCTGGCTCAGTTGTCTGCAAAAGAAGATGCTATGTTAAAGTGGGCAAAAATTATTTCACTCTTCAGCAGGGAAAGTGAAACCTAGTTTTTCCTATCATACACATCCTAAACCTCCCTCTCAAGAAGCTGAGACTGAACACAGGTTAATCTCACCAAATGAATTCCTATTGTAGTCCTTACACATCGTACTCCAACAAATATGCACACAGTAAACAACTATGCACCTCATCCTATGGGAAATGCTGTGAGGAAAACAAATAAAATACCAACACTAGCTTGAGGTAACTTGGAATATATTTTGGGTTGACAAGGTAAAAAAAAAAAAAATCAGAAGTCTCTGATATGAATCATATGAATCATATGATGATTGAATGGATCAGAAAGTAGGGCCATTGGAGGTTAAAGGAAGAAGATACTTCACTGGGGCTACTTAATGAAGTGATTTGTGTCAGCCCCACAGTTCTAAGAAAAGGGACAAGAATGTCACTTTTGGCATAATTGTAAAGGAGTATGAGAACTGATCATTCTCAGTGGCTAGACAGTCCTGTTGACCTCTAAGACTAGAGATTTTAGCAAAGGATGATATTAGAAGAGAGATTGCTGTTACAGGCCAGGTGTGTATGAGAAAATGGAATGGTTGTCACTTCCTAGAGGTTTTGATAGAGAAGGGAGAAAATACAACAGAGCCAAAAAGAATTGTAGTGGTTTTTTGCTTATGAGGAAATTCTTATTTTGAAGGTAGAAACAAATATAAATTTAAAGGAGAGAGATTAACTTATATTTCACAGGTAACAAATTGTAGAACCCGATCAGCATAACGTTAATAAGAACCATGAGATAATTGATAATTGATAGTATTTTTGATAAGGAAATAAAGTAACATAAGATTTTTTTTACATTTTTGTGTAAAATTGGTACATGAAGAAACAAAGCTGTGTGTGACCCCGGTACTTGGGAGGCCAAGGCAGGAGAATTATGGGAGTTTAAGACCAGCCAGAGCTACATAGTGAGATTAAGACCAGTCTGGATTATATAGTGAGATCCTGTCTCAAAAAGAAAGGAAAGGAGATGAGAGGAAAGGAAAGGAAGAAAGAAGGAAAAGGAAAGAAAGAAAAGCTCAAATAGCATTATAAATTAATGGCTCAAATGAGAAGTTAGAGGAAAGATTAGAAAATTTTTCATATTTCATCTCTTGTTCTTTAAAGAACACTAATGTCCTTTGGCTGCCATTTGATGAAGTTATTCCTCACCTTCTCAGAGGCTCACTGCTGTAGTTTGGGTCTTGAACATCCTCCAAAGGTCCACACATGGGAGGCTTTGTCCCCAGCCAGGGACACTTGTGGGAGACAGTAGACCTCGTAGAGGGTGGAGCCCAGTGGGAAGAAGGTGCCCTTGAAGGACCCCACCTTTCCTCTTCCTGTCTCCCTCACCTCTCCCGGTGAAGTAAGCAGGTTGCTCTGCTGCACAGTCCTCTCGCCATGAACTTCCTCTCCCCAGGGCTAACCATGGACTAAAGCCACTGAAACCTTGAGCCAAAGTAAACCTTTCCTCACAAGAAGTTGATCGTCTCTGGTATTCAATACAGGAAGGGAAAGCAGGCTAACACATACTCTGGGCCAGTGTAGATAAGAGCTTTCAGGGCTCATTTCTGGCTTCACTGTCTTTAATGAGGCCTCCGTTGAGCACTGTTCTCTATCAATGATTGAAGAAGGTGAGGACAAAAGGCAAGACGTGTAGCATTCTTGGTAGATGCGCTTTCTTCTCTCCAGTGTGGTTTTCAGAGTCTCTCTCGGGACCGAATGCAGGTTTTCTCTCACATAATGACAGCCAGTGTGTCAGACTTCGTGGAGACAGCCATGATCTTGGAAGGGATTGCACATGCTTTTGTGTGCGATTACCGAGCCTTCCAAATGTGTGTGCGGTTTTGCTACACTTAGCTGTTTGAGATCCACACGGATGCCTATGGCATGAGATGTGCCACTGTCGTGGAGCCAGGTCATTCCCACCAAGGTCTCACCCAGGTTGCCCTCCCTCCTCAGACACAGGCGTGTTTGTGGTGGTGAACAGCCGCTCGCTGTCCCTGCTGGGGAAGCTGACCATCAGTGCCGCCTTCAACATTGTGTACATCTACACCTCCGAGCTCTACCCCACCATCATCAGGTGCGTGTCTGCCTGCACCCAGGCTGGGCTGGCTTGTGTCTGCGGGAATGTGCTTCTCCTTCCCTCTGTGCAGGACTCAGTGCAGCAGCAGCAGCTGCAGCAGTTCTGCAAGCAGTCGTAACCCACAACCTCTCCATGCACTGCTCTCTGCTTGTGTGGCTGAGGAAACTGGTTTTATTGTGAGCTGAATCCCCTGGTAAATTATAGGAGAGGTGCTCTACCCTAGAAAGGACCTCTAACCCAAACAGGGCGGGATGCTGGTGTTTGGATTCTTTGCAGTGCTGAAATCAAATCCAGGGCCTCGCACCGACCATGCACACGCTCTACCAATGGGCTGCAAATCCAGCGCCCTTTTTACTTTGGCAAAACTGCACTCACGTTGTCATCTACCTAGTGCTAGGTGTAGAGCACACATTGCATACGTTGGAAATTCAGTCCCCCGTTCTCACTGGCCACTCCCCCAAGATGGGGGACAAAGTCCCTTTTCACAGCACCTCCGTTTTATCTACATGGTTTAAAAGGTCATTTCATATACAAATAAGTAAATACTTGATTTAAAGAAAGGTTGTTAAAGATGGTTTTCATATGTATGCTGTGCATATTCCAAAAGGAATATATCCCCCCCACACACAAATTTCATGAAATCAGCTTGGAAACAAACAAACAAAAAAACAAACCCAAACTTGCAGGATGGAGGTGCAGTTGATGTTTTTGCAGAATGCCCTTTGTGCAAGAAGTGTCACTCCAGAGGGAACTTTCTGTCTCTCACTGTGCAAGAAAGTGAAGGGTTGTTCCTGCCTGCTGATCTAAATCCTTCCCTAGCAACAGTTCTGGTGGTTCACTCATTTCCCGATTGTTCTTACAGCTCCTTTGTCCAACTGTGGGCTGTAAAACTGGGATCTGATATCCAAACCAGGACACTCTTGAGAGCAAATGGACATTAGTAACAATGGGCCAGGATAGCCAGCTTAATGTATGGGCGCCCTATCTCAAAATCAGTCCCATTTTCTCTCTGTCCCTCCCACCTCTTTCATGCTTATAGTCCAATAAAGGGAACGTTCTAGGTTTCCTGGCAAGAGTGCACAGTTAAGTCTTACTAACTTGCCTGACTTTTTAATAATTAATTTGTTGAGATCAAATAAATGGACAGACTTCAGAGCATGAAGCCTTTTCTTTCTGTAGCTACTGAGAGTAGACTGTAGGCGTAAGATACAAACACCGGTGAGAGCATTTGATAACAAATACTCAACTGCTGATTTTTGCATCCTCATCCCTGTGAGAGTTACTACTCTTGCATGACTGCTTAAATTTAATTAAAATTGCCACTAGAAATTCAGTCCCTCGTTCTCACTGGCCACATTTCCAGTACTTGGAAGCTACGAGTACCTGGTAACTCTCCACACTGGGAACTACGATTCTAGAACCTCTCCAGCATCATGGAGACTGCTCCCGGGCGGTGCTGCTCTAGTTTTCTGCGCTTCCACTTTGGCATGTTCTATTCTGGGCCCTTTATGTGCCCCTGCAGGGTCTTGAAGTGTTCCCCCCACAACTTACTGATCTTTATTGTACTTTTTTCCCTATGCCTTTCAGGAACGTTGGTCTCGGAACTTGTTCCATGTTCTCCCGAGTTGGTGGGATCCTTGCTCCCTTCGTCCCCTCACTGGTTGGTTTGTACCTCCTGGTTTTGCTTTTCATTATTTCCTGCTTTGGGCATGCTTGTGTTTTGGGGTTTTTTTGGGGTGGGGGTACTGGGGATCAAACTCAGGACCTTGGGCTCACCGAGCAGGCACGGTACCACTGAGCTACATCCATGGCCCTGAGTTTATTAATAGAATAAGGCAATGAACAAATACCTTTTAAGGTCAGCTGACAAGGTGTAAGCCATGTGCCTTTTAGAGGAAGACCTACCACTCCATCGGGACAGGTAGACTGGGATGCTTCTACCCCGCGGGGCCTGATTCTTTGTATTCTGATTATCTCTGTTCACTGCTGAGTCAGCTGATGCCAGAGAAACCCCTTTTCTGTCAGTTCAGCTATTAAGTATTTATTAAGCCTCTGTTGGACTTCTTGATAAGTACTTTATACATATCACTGCGTGTAACATAAACAACAATCACGTGAAAAATGCTACTGAAATAGATGAAATATCTTTCCCCAAAAAGGTCACCTCTGGGAACAGACAACTAGAGGAAACCTGTGCCTAGATGTGTCCCAGTTCAATTACTTTGACATTTCCTAAATTTTGTAGTCCAATAAAAGCCAAGACACTCAATTAGCCCTGAAACGCAACCAGTTTTAAAATGGTCCCATTCTACGAAAGGCTTCTTGGGTGCGGGGCAAGTCTGTCCTTGGTCTGGTCTGAGACTTTCCAGCCGGGACTTGTGGAAAGGTGACTGGATTTGGCGTGGGATCGGTTGACCTTTCCTGTAGACGACTGTCGTGACTCAGGCAGCTTAGTTCACCATTTCCTATTCTAGGTTGTCTCGGAAATGTCATGAGAGCTGACTCATCTTTTGAGTTGCGACCTGGTTCCTCTTCCTGAGTGCTGAGTATCTCCCTCCGCATCTCATGCTCCATTTTAAGTCCCAAGACCTCTCTCATAAAGGAGTCGTGTTTATTCCATGTTTCACTTTGGAAAATGTGTGCGTAGGACCCTTGATACATGTTATTAAAACTATCCAAGTTTGGATGACTGTGCTAGAACATTGTTCGACTCAGTTCTCTTTCTCTTTTAATTCCAGAGGCCGGGGAAAGTGCTGTGTTCCCCTTGCCGCAGCGGCACCCTCAGTGCTGAGCTCGGTTTTGCCTTGAAGTGACAGAGAGGAGACCCCAGTCTGCCTTCCCTCTTTCTTGCCCCCTTCCTTGCTATCCTGCCTTTCCTTGCTCCTATTCTTTCACACTATCCTCTCTTTTCTTCCTCCATTCACCTCTTCACCTTTTTAAAACAATTAGGAAAAAGCTCTCCGAAGTAGAACCCTAACTGGTGCCCACAGAATTTGGAAGACAAGAGTCAGAGATTGTAAAGTCAATACCTCCTGTACCACAATCCTACAATTTCAGTTCTCTCAAAGTGACTCGGAACCATCCTTCAAGCAGCTATTTCTTGTGTTGTCTTTGAACCCGTTTATACTGAGAGAGGCTATTAGTTTGTCCTAAGAAAATCTTTTTGCCATTTTACCATTACCATTTCAATTTAAGTACTCACTAATGGTGTATGTGGCAGGCCTTTTGTTTACAGAATTGTTATCCCTTTCATTCCTGAGCCTGTCAGGACCATGTTGTGGTATATGGGATGGTGGGACAGATTCCAGTATTGAGCACTGTACCTGAGAGGTCTCTCAGCTCAGCTGCAACTTCCAGAGGACTAAAGTTCATTATCAGAGACTGTTTTGGGGTGTCCATCGTGTGAAGAGGGTGTGGAGGTCCCTGTCAGAGCTACTCCTCTCGAGTGGAAGCTGGACACCAAGCATCTGCCTTGCTTAGAAGCAGCAGGGCCTCCGCTTGTGTGTCCTGATGCCCCATGGGCGAGGAGCCCTGGTGCTTCTGCTCACACTCCCGAGCAGCCTTCGAGTTTCCTCGGTTCCTTTCACTATGGACAGGGCAGTGTCTGTAGTGAAAGGAACTGTGGTCAGTCGCGCAGTCTGGGGGGCAGAGCAAGCTGGGAGGAGCTGTGACGGAGAACTCGCCATCACGGGACTGCCGGTGCCATCTGGGAGCAGACTCGCTGACCCTGGGTTCTGTTTGTTTCCGTGTGTCCCATCTCTCCGCAGAAATATGTGCAGTGGTCTTTGCCGTTCGTTGTATTTGGAACCACTGGCCTGACTTCAGGCCTCCTGAGTTTGTTATTGCCAGAAACCCTCAACAGCCCCTTGCTGGAGACACTGGCTGACCTTCAGGTGTCCTCCTACCGGAGGTTGGGCGAGGAGGCTGTGTCCCTTCAGGCCTTGGACACGCTGCAGGTAGGTTGACGCTCGTCCTGTCCACTCGCAGCTTCTGCTTGAGGGATGAAAATGGTTGGGGGAAAAATGTGGTTTGGGTTAAATTAAATAGACTGGAAAACACAGATGGAAAGGTAACAGGAGGTGAGCTTCAGAGAAGTAAAGATGAATGAAGATCCATCAGGTTTTAAAAACACTTAGGACCACCCCTTGTGGGGGGCCAATATCATAAAGATCCGTTTATCGGTTGAACAGTCATGAGCTGATTTTCATCCTAGAAATGATGCTATCTCCTCGGCCTCTATGTCTTTCCCATTTCAGCCTGAGGACACTGAGAGGACTCTGGGGAGTGAAAGTGAGGAGGAAGAAGAGTTTTACGATGCAGACGAGGAGACTCAGATGATCAAGTGAGGAGCTCCGGCTCCCTCCTCAGAACCAAAGGCCCATCGCCCACCTGTGACCAGGGCAGCTTCTCCCACGAGCCCCAGAGAGCTGAGAGACACAAGGTCGGCTCCGACATGCATAAGTCGTTCTCAGCTGGACTGAGAGGGGGAGCAGAGATTTCATCAGAGAAAACATCACCACACGGAGTGACGAGTTCTTAGCTTGTCCCACGTGGACATTCAGCTCAGAGTCATGACCTGTGGCTGCGTAGCTCTGATCCACCTCCCCAGGCAGGAGCCTAATTTGTGTTCACCAGTTTGATGACACTGCTTTTCTTTCTATGTGATCTAGAAGCAGATAAGCAAAACTTCTCATCGTGTTAGTGGGATGAAATACACTCTCCATAGCTGTGACATCCGTCCCCTTCCGCTCACTCCCTCCAAGTAGGAACTCTTCAGGTACAGTTGGCATCAGCGCTTAATTTGGCATCGAAAGAACTGTTCTCAGAGCTCAGATTTGTGTGTCGAGACCCTCCACCTCTACCCCTGCTGCTGACGTCCAGTCCTCAATGTGGTTCAGAGTCTATTGGTTGACTTGGCTTCTTTTCCTTTAGTCCCAGAGAAGATTCACTACTAAGAACCAGAACAGTTTACTAGAGGCAGAGGTGTGGCTGTGGCCACCTATATATCTGAGTCATGTGATGTCTTCAGTTCCTTGTTACAAGCAGCTCCAGGAAAATTCTCTTCTGAGAGTCTAGTACAGCAATAACTTCAAAACCCTGCACTGTAAACAGTAAAGATTTATAAAGGTAGAGAGCCTGTTAAACATGACATATTGAAGACTTGGATGCTTTAAAATATGCAGCTTTTAATACGGAGACAGAAGAATCATCTTTGATAATTTTTTATTTGTTTTGTTCTCAATGTTGTTCAAGAAGGTACTTGGGTGGCGCTGAAGCACTAGTGCATTTCTTACCCTAAACCAGCGCCTGCCTCCTGCTCAGCCAGAATGGAAGGCAGAGGCATTTCTTAGGAAATCTTAAGGCTTTTTATTAACAAGTTAGGATTTGCAAATGAATAAAAATCTTACTTAGTCTCTTATAATCATGTGCTGAAAATATCTATTTCTCCATGACACTCACCAACTGTCTCAGGAAGTATAAAGCGAGGAGTCAGCCAGCTTGGCATTGCTGTCTGAGGTCACTTTCCCCAAAAGGAAAATTTCTGTGTTTTCAAAAATCTCCATTTCTACTAAGCTCTTGGAAAAAGAGAACTTGTATGAGAAGTGAAGGGAAGGTGTCACCGGGCTGCTTCTGGAATCTTCGGAGCGCCCCTCCTAACTGGCCCCACCTGTGAATGTGCTCTCCCCCGTACTGACGTCTTCGTCTGTACAACATCCGCTGTACCTTGGGATTTGTTAAAATACGTTCATGTCCTTTACACCTTTGATTGTGTTGTGGGTTATTCAGAAACAGCAGCCATCTAGACTACTCTGTTTCTCTTTGCTGCACCCAGAATACTGGCCTAGATGCAGTAAAACTCTAGGAAATAGTGCATCAAGGAGATGGTGGGACTCCTCCAAATATCACTTTTGCAAATCCCACACACATCTGACCTGCACCCCCAAGCTGTGAAATTCTCCTCACTTTCTCTGGAAAATGGAGATCCCCCCAACCCTGGGAGAGGAAGAACAGAAGAACTTACAGAAACACTTAAAATTTGTTTTTGTTAAATTGTCAAGTACTTAAGATAAAATGATGAACTAGTGTCGGTATAATTTTTGGTTGTGTGAAGTTCTCTTTTCATTGCTACAGCAAAACAGTCCAAAATTTGGACACTAGAAGTTAGAAAATATGTCCCTTGTAGGCCCAGAATCCAGAGACAACCAGAATTATGGCTCGATTCTTTGTGAAAACAGAGATTTCAGTTCTCTATTGACACTGGGGTTCCTTCTGCCCTGGGATAAATAAAGGAGGGTTCAATTAATTCTACCCTGTTTCCTCTTTCCTAGACAGGAAGTAGAAGAAAGAGGCAGGAGACCAAGTTGAATATGAGTTATCTAAGAAGTCAACTGAATGAATCCTTAAATTTTGTTTCTTGCTGGATAGTCCCTTTCCAAAAGGTTAATAATTATTGTTTTTTTTAAAATTTCCATAGCCTTTATAAAATAGGTTTTTTTAACGACTGAAGAATATCAGTGGTGGAGAAGTTGCATTGTGCACGGAGTCAATTATTAGAAAACTTGCCCGGTGAGGTGGTGCTCATTTGTAGATCTAGCACTGGGAGGCTGAGGCAGGAGGCTTCCTGCAAGCTCTAGGCTAGCCTGTGCTACATAAACCCTGTCTCAAAAAACCAAAAAATTAGTAACAACACAATACAATAAATAATTAGAAAAACTTGAATGCACTTTGCGCACATGATATATAAAAAAAGTATCCCAGTGGACCTTTCCATTTTATTCAAGATGAATGTCTTCTAAAAAGCACCAGGAAAAATATAACACAGATAAAAAGTTCCCAGGTTTCCCGGGCCAAAGGTCTTATGAACAGCACATGTAGAATCTTTGTACTACATGTCACTGCACGGTTTGCTGAAAGAAGCTATGTTTTAATGTGAGTTGTGTGAGTTGAAATCGTAGCCTATGAAAAGCTGATGACTCTGTCTTGGACACAAGCAATATAGATGTACTTTAGTATTTAAGCATGAACAAATAAATACAACAGATGCTAAAATGCAAATTTCTAGGGTACTGCTTAAGTGACTATAACCTGAACAAATATTTATTTTATGTTGATCACTATGAAGATACTTTTACTGGATGATTTATATTCTTAACAAATATGTTTTGAAATAATTGTCACTATTACATCAGAATTAAAATATCACTTTTCACTAGGACTTATTTCTTCATGCAGATTTTTGATCATTGGTCCTTAAATTGTAAAGGTTTGGATTTTTCTTGACTAAGTAAAATGCAGGTAGGTATTTGGCATTCTTATGAATTTAATAAAAGGTCATAAAACCAGCCTTTTCTTTTGAGCTTACAGAGTGTGTTGAAATGTATATCGTTGACAAACACATTACCTGCTGGAAATCATAGGTGATCCACAGGACAGCATTTGTGGCAAAGTAAAAAGTCCTAAGTGTGAAAAATAACTATACAAACAGTGTTAAAGGGCCGAGGATTTAGCTCAGTGGTTCCTGCATCTGCTTTGCAAGCTCAAGTTCCTGAGTTCGATCCTCAGTGACTACATTACCACAATGCGGGCTGTGGTGGCTCACAACTATAATCCCAGCACTCCAGAGGCAAAGGCAGGAAGATTGCTGTGAGTTGGAGGTTTGCCTGGCTACATAGTGAGTTCAGGGCCAGCATGAGCTACAAAGCAAGACCCTATCTCAAAATAAAAAAGAAAAGGAGTAACTAGAACATACCTTAACTTTGCCTGCTACTGGAGACTGATCTTGCAAACAACACCCTTGACCCTCTCCTCAATAGGTACTGAAAAAAATACAGTACTAAGGATGGAGAATTCTTTCAAAGATTCTATCTCACCACACCAGTGACTCGTAGGAGAGAAGCGATTATGATCAGCAAATACTTTAAAGTCTCCTATGACACCCCTGATGTCATTGATAATACTAAAAAGTGGCCCCAAATAGTTGTTATGCTTATCAAGATATGTTTGCCTCGAAGGCAGTGTAGGTTAGAAAACTTAATTCTGAAGTTTATAGGGAGAACAATTGGCGGAGGGCAACAATTTACTTTCAGCTGATTAATTGAAACTCCAGGACAGTTTACTCTGTGTGTGTACCATAACCCAGGGAGAGGAGAAGGATGTAGTTTGCTGTTGGATGTGGTACCACACACATGTAATCCTGGTTACTTGGGAGGCTGATGCAGGAAGACTGCAAGCTAAGGCCAGCCTGGGCAGTTTATTAGAACCTTGTCTCCAATGAAAAGTTTTCAAAGGCTGGGGATATAGCTTAATGGGAGAGCATTTGCTTAGCATGTTTAACGCCCTAGATTCAACCTTCACTATTTAAAAAAAAAAAGGAACAAAACAGTAGTTTGCTTTGACAGAAAAATACCTGCAGAAGATGGACAGATAAAATTACCAATAAAATACATTTTTCATTAAAAAAAACAAATACCCCCAAGGGCTTTTCTTGTTTTCGTAAGTAATAAGGCATGGAAATTGTTTCCTATTGTTGCTTTAATAAATTAGCACAAATTTAGTGATTTTGACAAGACCAACTTTATTTAGTGTCTCTAAAAGGTCACAATACAAATGCTTCAAAATGAAGGTGTCAGAAGGACTGAACTCCAGGTCCTCTGGGGCAGGAGAACGTGCTCTGTCTCTTCCCGCTCAGCCCCCGGAGCGGGCAGTGCTCCTTGGTCCTCGTTCTGACATCACACATCTTCTGCTCACTCTGTCATCTGTCTTCCTCTTCCCCAGACCCTGTGTTGGTCCCGGCCCACCTCGATCACATCAGCAGTACACCTTTGGCAATTATAGGTAACACTCGTGGCCTCTGGGGATTCCAACCTGGATCATTTTAGGACTTTTTTTTAACCTATCACACGTCTTGCAATGTTAAGCTAACAATAATACGAAGTTTAGAAATGCTACCAGTTTTGCGCCTGGCATTTGAGAGTCAAAGCATTAAGAAACAAAACACTCACCACGTGTTCAATCAATGTTTAGATTTTTTTAAGTGTTGAATCGAAAAACCTGGTTCTTGCAGATTAACTAAAATATAAGTCACTTCTGATTTGTCAAAGGAATGAAAACCTACTGGAAAATAAAGCCTGAGGGGAAAATTGATAGGTTGGTTGTACTTATTTCTCCATCCTGCCACAGGGCAGATTCAAAGGATATTTATTTGCTCATAAGTAGGTTTCCAGCTCAGAAAGTGCATCTAGATCCCACTGAGCTATTGAATGCCGTGGCTGTTGACTCACTCAGATCCGAGGAGACAGCACAGCAGACCCACTTTCCTGGTGGCGAAATGATCGGGTCGCTCTAGGTCACCAGAGGAGGGCGAGGCTGCCGAGTAGTCAGCTGATGCGGAGAATGACTAGCAGCACAGAGAATGTTAAGGGGGGAAATGCCACCTAAAAACAAAATGAGTGTTGTTTTTGCTACGTGCAGTAAGGTATTAGAGTGAGTCAAACTGAAATAGAATCACTACTTGATTAGTTGGCAAAGGTGTGAAACGCAGAGGAGGAAGGGGGCCACTAAGGATCTGCATATCCTGTTTCTGTCAAGCACTTCAGATTCAGAGTTTGAGGCTTCCCTAGATATGGATAAAAGATCAAAGAATGTCTTCATATAGACTCAAGTATTCAAAGCATTATTTCAAAGCAAAAATTACACTTCCTTATTCATTGGCTATTTTGATCTACTTATGTGCCAGGTTTTATTTTATGTGGTTGAAAGAAATAATACACATTATTTTCCCTGTGGGGTTATTTTTCTTTGGGCCTTGGTTTAAGAATGACAATAACAGAGAGGGCCTCACTCCTGCTGGGTTCTGAGCTCCATGTCACCATGTCAGGGTCATCCTGTGGTTGGGTCCTTTAGTTCTCACAGTTCTACGAGGCAAGAGGCAGAGGCAGGTGGATTGCTGTGAGTTCGAGGCTTGCTGGGCTGCATAGTGAGCTCAGGGCCAGTCTGAACTACAAAGTGAGACCCAGCCTCAAAGAAAAAAAAAAAAAGATAGACATTGTCATTCCAAAAGTTATAAACAGGATACAAAGAAAATGGACTAAAGAAAATCCAAACGCCAGCAGTGTAAACATCTAATCCCACAGTTCCAACTCCAGCATCCAAGAAAATCTATGGCAAGCTGTGAACTCCAAAAAGCTTGGATGACTCTGCCCCTGTGGCATTTCTGGTGGTTATAGCTTCCATGGTTTCTCTCTTAGTGGCGGGGTTTTGTTCCCTTCTTGCAGCTTTCCTGAGACAATCCCTGCTTTTGGCTTCTCCAAACTTCTGGGGTCTCCATGGCACCTTTGGCTTCATATTCACAGCTTCACATACCGCCCTCTTAGGGGCATATTGTCTGGCTTCCCAGGGCTTCTTCTGAAATCTGTGTGGAAGCTTCCTTGACTCCACAATCTTACAATCTGGATGCACCTAAAAATGGCGCTTCATGCCAAGGTCTGCTGCCAGCTGGAGCAGTAGTAGCAAGTCTTTCTCCTGTTTCAGCTGTAGGGGTCCAGTGCCGATGAACCAAATCCCAAAAACAAATTCCCTAAGCTGCCATTTTGAAACAACTTGCCTGGGCTGCCATTTTGGAATAACATCCCTAGGCTGCTTCCATTTTGAATAATTCTTTAGGCTTCTGCCATTTTGGAACCACATCTATAGAATATTATTTTGGAACAATTTCTCTAGGATGCTGCCATTTTGAGCAACTTCCCTAAGCTACTAGCTTTTTGGTTTTTTAATTTTTATTTTTGTGGAACCTGGGATCGAATTCAATAACTTGCACTTGCCAGACAGGCAGTGGCACCACTGAGCTACACCGCCAGGCCCAGCCACTGGCATTTTGGAATAATTTCTTTGGGCTGCTATCATTTTGGATAAACTTCCATAGGTCATCATATTAGAAAAAGTTCCCTAGACTGCTGACATTTTGAAACAACTTCCCAAGACCTCCATTTTAGAACAATATCCTTAGGAAGCTTCCATTTTGGAAATAACAATCCCAAGGCCTCCATTTTGGAATGATTTCTCTAGGCTGCTGCCGTTTTGGAGCAAGTTCCCAAAACCTCTATTTTGGAACAACTTCCAAAGGCTGCTGCCATTTGGGACAATTTCTCAAAGCCTCCATTTTGGAACAACTTCTCAAGACTTCCATTTTGGAACAACATCCTTAGGATACTGCCATTTTGGAACAATATCCCAGTGCCTCCATTTTGGAACAACTTCCCAAGGCCCCTATTGTGGAAGAATTTTTCAAGACCTCCGTTTTGGAACACCTTCCCTAGGCTGCTGCCATTTTGGAATGACTTCCTTAAGCCTTCATTTCGGAATAACTTCTCAAAGCCTCTATTTTGGAACAACTTTCCAAAGCCTCCATTTTGGAGTAACTTCCATAGGCCACTGTCATTTTGGAACATCTTCCCAAGGCCTCCATTTTGGAATGACATCTGAAATCCTCCATTTTGCCACAACTTCCCAAGACTTCCATTTTGGAACAACTTCCCAAGACTTCCATTTGGAGCAACTCCCCAAGGACTCCATTCTGGAGCAACTTACCAAGGCCTCCATCTTGGAACAACTTCCCTAAGCTGCTGCCATTTTGGAACAATTTATCTAGGCTATTGCCATTTTGGAATGACTTCCCAAAGCCTCCATTTTGGAACAATTGGCCAAAACTTCCTTTTTGGAATAACTTCACAAGGTCTCCATTTTGGAACAATTTCCCCCAGGTACTACCATTTGCAAAGAACTTCCTTAGTCCTCTGACATTTTGGAAGAATTTCTGTAGACCACTATTTTAGAGCAACTTCCCTAGGCCACTGCCATTTTGGAACAACTTCCATAGGCTGTTGCTATTTTGGAATAACATCCTTAGGCCCCCATTTTGTGAAATATATATATATGAGATTACGGGCGTAAGACACCATGCCCAGCACTGTGGTACGTGGTACTGATTGCTGCTGGACATAAGTCACCACAACTGGCATTGTTATATGTGGTTACCAGGGATCGAACCTGGTACTTTGCACTTGCAAGGAAGCCCAGAACCACTGAGCCAAATCCCTGGCACTGTTCCTTTACTTTTCTTCTGCACATGTAAGAACTCTGATTATTCTTTGAATTTTAAGGAATTGCTTGGACAGTGATTAGTATTGACTCTTGATTTTAATTGCATGGAGTTTGGAGTCCTTTGTTCTGTGCATTCTGTTCTGTGTTCCTCTTTTATCGGAGGAGAGCTTTCTTCTACCACTTATTTCATTATTGATTCTGTCCTATTGTCGCATCAATTCCTGTATGATGAGTCTCCACATTTTCATTCTTTACAGCAACTTCCCTCTCAAAATTTTAATATTTAATATTTTTCTCATTTCACTAAAGGAGGTTTCTTAAGTTCATCTTCAACATGATTTGATAATATAGATTCTTCTGTATTTTTAATTTTAAGTTTATTCTCTTTTTAACATTGTTACTTTTCTCTTACCCTTTCTTTAACTCCTTTCAGTGAGGCTCTCTCCTTATCTGTCGCTCAGAAGGGTCCTCATTCACCTCTTCTTATCAGTCTCCTGTTATTTTGAAGTTTACCAACTCCATGAAGCAATAGGTGCATAAATCTTCATTTTTAGAGTCAACCATTCATTAACTATTCACACATCCTAACTCTTGAATGATGTTTTCCTATTGTTTTTAAATTCTAAATATCTTCACTGTACCCTGTTAATTGTTCACTGATTGGTAAACTAAAAAGATATATCCATCCCAGTATCAGGGACTGAACTTAGGACTTTGCTCTTGCCCAGCCAACATGGTGCCACTGAACTGAGTCCTGGGTCACATTCTTGGGGGTCATTTTGCAGTTCTGGAGCTCAACCCTGGTGTCCCGCTCATACTAGGTAAGTATGAGCTGGGTCCCTAGCCTGGATCCTTGCTGGATTCTTTCCCTTGGATGTTTAGAATTTCACTTCCTGTATTTTATCTTTGGTGAGTGATTAATAAAGGCTCGGGGCCTGATGGGAGATGTATTGCGCTGAGCCTGCTGGTTGTGTCAGCTTGGAAGCACAGTCTCCTGGGTCTCCAAGGTCTGTTTTGCTGAGCTCCTCTCCATCTTGCTGCTGTTCTAGGGACTGAGGCAGCTGGATCTGGTTTCTTAGTAGTTTATTCTGACCCAATCTGGAGGGATCACAGGCTGATGAGGCTTTCTTTCATCAAGCCATTTCCGATGTGACAGCTTCCAATGTGGCTGATGCCCCGCAGCCAGGTACTCTAAATAGCTTCCCTATGGCTGGATCCTACCCCTTCTCTCCAATTCAAGATCATGACAGGTAGAGGTTTGGCTCAGGGGTAGAGTACTGACCTCAAATGTCCAAGGTCCTGGGTTTAATCCCCAGCATTGAAACAACAACAATAACAAAAAAACCATACTAACCACAAGTTAAGAAATACTACCAAATTTCAGAACTCATAGTTAACTTACTGTAATACACAGCCAAGACTCACTTTTTCTTTACAGCTAATTGCCTCTGTCTTTCATTTACATATATCTGCATTTTGTGCCATTTTGATGGTGTCACTCCTTGGTTTGTTTTCTGGTGTTTCAGTATTTGTTTGGACTACATATGCTTAACTTCCTTATGAAGGGGTCATATACATGCAACGTAAATCTTTTCTCATCCTCTGCCCCTCTCTTTTCCCCTCCCCCATCTCTTGATCCCCTTCCCATTTGAGAAAGATCTGTCTACCCATATTATATTTTACTTTGCTCTTTGAATATATTTTGAGTTTCTCATATAAGACAAAACATACTATTTAAGCTTGTGTATGAATCAAGTGCTCATTTCCATTGACTTGGAAGAAGATTTTGATGCCCAGACTTATTTTGTTATTTAAAGGCTGCTGTCATCCAATGGGCTCCTGCTTTGATATCTGTTCTTTTAACATCTCTTTTCACTCTGCCATCAGAAGGATTTGTTTGGAGGTGCAAATATGACTTTATTCCCCAGCTTTAAAGTTCCCAGACGTTTCCCTTACCTATGTGCAAAGTCTGAGTGTCTGTGCCTGGTCCTCCCAGCTATTATCTGGACACAGCTGACCTGCGGGGCCTCATATCTATTCACCTGCACTAAGCACCAACAAATTCCTGAAATACCTCACGTTGTCTACATTCTTTTCTTTTCCAAAATATGTATTGAAGCCCACTGTATGGTAGGCATTATGCTGAGCTCAAAGAGAACAGGTCTTTCTGCTAAATTCTAACTTCAAGAATCTAATACTTGCAGAGACAGACAAGCATTTTAGCAATTCCTGTCCAGTTTTGGTAGTTAGTATAGTTTAAGAGAATGCATTAGGAAAGTTGTATTATATCCCATCTTTAAAATTGAGGGACAATTTACATGTCATGAAATTCACTTTTTTAAAGTGTGTCATTCTGTGAGTTTCGGCTTATTCACAAGTCTGAGTTCCTGTAGCCATCATCTAATTCAAGAACAGTTTGATGGCCACTGTAAAACAAAAGCAAAGGAATTCTGTACCCAGTAACTGTCACTCTCTACTCTCTTTCCTCCAGACTATGAAGACTACTAGTCTACTTTCAGTATGTTTTAATTTGTTTATTGTACACATTTCACCTAAACAGAGTTGTAGAATATATGGCTTCTGATGTCTGGCTCCTTTCATTTCACATAATATTCTCAAGTTTTGTACATGTTGTAGATTATATCCACACTTCATCCTTTTTTATTACCAGGTGATAGACACTGTTTGATGGGTATACCATATTTTATTTACACAAAATCGAAGTATATTTGGGTTGTTTCCACTTTAGGGCTATTATATATATAATGTTGTTATGAACACTGCAGCACTCATGTGGGAATTTTTGTGTGGACGTATGTGTGGTGCTCTGAAAATGTACATGTCCCTCAAATTCACATGTTGAAGTATTTTTTTAGATAAGATGACATTGTAATCCCAGCACTAGGCAAGCAGAGTCAGGAGGATTGCTGTGAGTCTGAGGCTGGTGGGGGCTACATAGTGAGCTCAGGGCCAGCCCAAACTACAAAGCGAGACTCTGTATTAAAAAAATAAAATAGAATAAAATAAAATAAAAAGATAAAATGACAGAACAGAAAGTGGAAGAGCGAGGAGATGACTAGGTTGTGACAGCAGACCCTTCATGGAGGGGATCTGTGCCTTTGTTCAAAAACAAAAGGCCCGAAAGAATGACCTTGTCTTTTCCACAGGTGAGGACAGTGGTGAGATAGGCCTCTGTGAACCAGGAACCAAACAGACATCTTGTACACCAGGCCCTTGCTCTTGGGTTTTCTCTCCCTTAGAACGGTGAGAAATAAGTGCTATTTGCAAACCACCCGTTGATGGTATTTGCTATAGCATCTCAAACTGACTGAGATAAATATGTTATTTCTTTTGAGTATAAGAGCATTGTTGCTGGGTCCCATGAGAACTTCTTGTTTAACTTATTGGAAAACTACAAAATTGTTTTGCAACATGGCTTCACCATTGTAGTATTTCCATCAGCAGTAGCAGTATATCAGAATTCTAGTTTTTCCACATGTTTGCCAGCATTTATTACTAACTGTGTTTTTGTTACAGCCATCTTAGTGGATGTGAAGTGGTATCTCACTGTGGTTTTGATGCATATTTCCCTACTGACTAAGGATGTTTGCCTCTTTTCATGTGTTTCTTGACATAATGTGTGTCTTCTGTGTTGAAATGAAAATTCAGGTCTTGTGCTCATTTTTGAGATATTTGTCTTTTCAAATTGTTGACTCATATATTCTGGATACTAGATCCTATAAGAGATATAATTTGAAGATATTTTTCCCACTATCTGAGTTACTTTTATATAGGACTAATTATTTAAATCACAATAGTTTATTACTTTTATGAAAGCTAATTTATCTATTTTTTAGTTTCTTATCCTTTAAGTGTCTTATCTAAGAAGTTGTTGCTATTTCAAAGTCATGTAGTTTTAGACCTATATTTTCTCCTAATAGCTTTTTAGTTTTAGTTCTTTGATGTTCATTTTTTCTTCACTGGAACCACTGAATTAAATCCTAGCCCTGTTTTGTGTTTTTTAAATCACTTGGTAGAATTAATCTGTGAAGTCTTCTGACCTTGAATTTGTCTTCCTAGAAAGCTTTTTAATTATTACTAATTTAATTTTGTTATAGGTATTTGGACTCTTGTTTGATTTAAATCAATTTAAACAGTTTGTAGCTTTCTAAAATTTGTCCATTTGATTTCAATTATATAATATGTTGGATAAAATTGTTCACAGTGTATCCAGGTCCCCCCCCCTTTTTCATTCATTTTATTTTTTTGAGACTATGTCTCAATATGTAGTTTAGACTGGCCTTGAATTCACAATGAAGCCTAGACTGTCTTTGAAGTCGTGGGGATCCTCCTGCCTCTGCTTCTTGAGTGCTGGGATTATAGGCATGCACCAACATGCTTGGAAATATTCCCTTATAATGCTCTAATTTTCTGTAAGGTCAGTAGTGAAGTCTCCTCTTTCATTTCTGATTTCCAATATTTTGAATCCCCCCACCCCGCCCCACCCCGGAATTCTAGCTAAACTTTTGTCAATTTTGTTGTTTTTCAGTGGGGTTTAGTTTTCTTTAGCAATGTATTTCTCTGCTATCTCTTTTCTCCATAGCTTCTGAAATCTTACAGGGAATGGGAAAGATGTTACCAGAACCCTTGCAGTGGGTCCTGGTCTCCTGGGAGTCATGATAGCACAAGGCAAATTAGAGAATAAAGACAGGGAAACAAGACTTGGAGAAAAGGCTAAGTCTTGTGCTGATCCAGACAGCAAAGACAAAGGCACTCTGAGTTTGCCTTTGTCATTTTATTGAGTTCTTAGAGAATATCAGATTACTCAGATGCTGAGAATAATCCTAAATCAAGGAGGATCTTCTAACTGGAGAAAGTAAGTAATCCCATGAGAATGAGGATCTTATACTGATGAGGATTTTAAGTCTATGCAGAATTTATGTTGATTAGGACAGTAAAATGAGAAGAAACTTCATACAAAAGTAAGTGGGATGACTTAAGCTGATAAGAAATTTGTCCCTTCCCATGTAAGATCTTTCTCTTTGTGTAATACTACCCAGTTCTCAAAGAACTATGATGTCTTTAGCTAAGGTCATTTTGCCCTGAGTGTCACAGCATCTCCAGATATTAAGGCCTCGAATGGGACCTGAGGCAAAATGGAGGTATGTTTCTCCATGCCCCACCAGGCCTGCAGGCAAGAAGACTAGGCCTCATATGGCCCTAATCATAATTTAATTGTGAAATAATTTTCCTCTCAAATTAGGTAGATGGGCTCCCAACAAAAACTACTGTCCATTTTACTGAAAACCCTTGTTCACCATGAGTTACCTCTTTCTTGAGGTTTTCAAGATTATCTTCATATTTCAACAGTTTAATATCTTTCTAGATGTGAATTTTTTTCCTGACTTTTTCCTATGTGGAGTACACTGAATTTATTGAATGTGTAGATTAATGTTTTTCATCAAATTCAAGAAGTTTTCCAATATTTTTGTTTCCTCTTTCCCTGTCTCCCCTTCAAAATGTGTTTTTTGACGTGCTTGATTGTGCTTCAAAGATGTGTTAGTTTTTAAAATGACTTTCTTCATTCCATTTGTCAGACTGGATAATTCTAATTGGCCAGTCATAAAACTTGTCTCTTTTTTCCTGCCCAGTTCTGTTGTTGACCCCCATCAGTGCATTCTGAATTTTAATTATTGTACATTGAACTCTAGAGTTACTATTTAGTCCTTTACTTAAATTCTTCTATGACTTGGTGAAACTTCAGATATTGTTCTTATATTTGGTTCTTTATATGTGGTTTCCTTTAGTTCTTTGAATATATTTAAAATAATAGATTCAGTCTAATATAGTCTTTTTTTTTTTTTTTTAGGGTTTTTGAGACAGAGTCTCACTTTGTAGTTCATGCTGGCCCTGAGCTCAGCCTCAAACTCATCACAGCAATCCTCCTGCCTCTGCCTCCCAAGTGCTGGGATTACAGGCGTGAGCCACCACGCCCAGCACTGTGGTATGTGGTACTGGTTGCTGCTGGGCGTGAGTCTCCACACCCAGTATGTTATGTGGTTACCGGGGATCGAACCCAGGTCCTTGCGCTTGCAAGACAGGCGCCGGAACCACTGAGCTAAATCCCTGGCCCCTAGTCTAATATAGTCTTGATCTAAGAAATCCAATCTTGGGCTTCCTCAGGAGCAATTTATATGATTACTTTTTTGTATATGGGTCATCATTTTTTGCTTGTTGTTGGTTTGTATGTCTCATAATTTTTGGTTGAGAAATGAACATTTAAAATAATGTTACATGGCAACTCTAGAAATCAAAGTGCTTCCTCTCCACTGTTACATGATTCTTTTTGATTATTTAGTTGTGTTTCTGAACTAATTCTGTAAAATTGAGCTTTGCCAGGTGAAACCAATGAAGTGTGCTCACTTAGCTTACCCATAAACTAACGGAGATTTTCTTACCTACCAAGGACTAGTAAATTTCCCAGCACTTGCCAAAGGAGTCTGCTGTGTCCCAGGGTATGCCTACACCAGCCAAGCAGTGACACTTCTGTCGAAGTCTTCATATCTTGTTCGTCAGGAGCCTCTAGTCAGCAGAAGTGAGAGCTAAGGCCTTCTTGGGTGTATATTTTCTGGGGTGTGTACTCATAGCGACATAGTCTTCCATGTTTGGGAAAATGGAAGCTTATCAAAGTCTGTGTGGACATCTCCTTCGTTTTTTTCCCTTTTCAGCTCTTTGGTTAATGTATTATTTGCCCTATTGTCCGTGTGTCCAGGCGACCATGAAGTTAAATAGTTGCATGTAATTATTCAGGAAATGCCTTTAGGGGAAGTATTTTGGGGGGAGGGGGAGCAAATCAAGGGACTAGCGAACCAGCCAGGCCTCCCAGGGACCTGCTAGTCAGGGTGACAGTGGTGAGTCTCTAGGAAGGAAGCCTTCAAGGGACTCAGACCCTGATTTACTCTCCTGGTGGCTGTCAACATGCTGCCTTTTACCCTGTCTATGGGTTATGAATTTTCAAGGCTACTCCAGAGACAAAGAGTAAAATATGGGACAAATTAAAATACCAAAAAGCTTATTTTTCTTACCAAGATTAAATTTTTTATTGGACAACATCTTCCCAGGTCTCTTTTCTTTTTCTTTTTTCTTTTCTTTTCTTTTTTTTTTTTTTGAGACAGAGTCTCACTTTATAGTTCAGGCTGGCCCTGAACTCCCCATGTAGCCCAGGCAAGCCTTGAACTCATAGCAATCCTCCTGCCTCTGCCTCCCAAGTGCTGAGTTTACAGGCATGAGCCACTGTGCCTAGCATTAGATTTAAGTCTATAATTTCCTGATTCCTGAAAAAATTGATTCTTTTGATTTTTTTCAGTGTTTTCATTACTTTTATGGATTGCTGAAATTTTGCAGGTCTCACTCTACCATTCTTTTTTTTTATTTTTTGAGACAGGGTCTCGCTTTGTAGTTCAGGCTAGCCCTGAGCTCAGCCTCCAACTCACATCACAGCAATCCTCCTGCCTCTGCCTCCCAAGGGCTGGGATGACAGGCATGAGCCACCACGCCCAGCACTGTGGTATGTGGTACTGGTTGCTGCTGGGCGTGAGTCTCCACACCCAGTATTGTTATGTGGTTACCGGGGAATCGAACCCAGGTCCTTGCGCTTGCAAGACAGGCGCTGGAACCACTGAGCCAAATCTCCGGCCCTCTCTCTACCATTCTTATCAACATCCTCCCCTCTCTCCCCCATCCCTTCAAACCTATAATTCTCTACCCGGAGCACCCTTCCCTTCTTAAATTCTCTCACAAATTCTTCTATGCTTCCTAACTCAGTCCACATGTCCCTCTTCAATAAAGTTATAGTTAATATTCCAGCTGATATTTCATTATGATTATCGTATATTCCAATTAAGTGGCTGTGTGCTTTTATCCGTTGCCCCTGTTTTGTGGGTTTACAATTTCAGTGAGATGGCAAACTAAGCTTGAGGGAAAATGTTACCAGTGTTCCACAGCTTTACTTAAATGCACAGTTACATTGAGTGACTTGACTTAAGGTTTTAAAGTGAAAATGTAAAAGCCACTTAGAAAGACAATAAAGCCACGTTATCATGAGACCTCCATCATGCAGAGAGATAGGTCACTTACACACTCTTCTGTCTGCCTTCCCAATCAGTCTTTCTGGGAATACTTAACTCTTAGCCATGTCCATGTAATTAACCATAAGAAGAAAAATTACTGTGTCTACAGCTTGGAGAGAAAAGCTATTATATTTCCTCAGTAATTTTAGCCATGTCTTAGTATATCATTAACGGGGTCATCTCCATTAACCTGAAGCAGTTACAAAAGATAGGTGGGTTGTGGAAGCTTCTATGAGTAGTTATTCTAAAAGGACTTAGAGGAACTGTACTGAACATCCAAGCTAAGGCACAAAGAATTGCAGATTTGGTCGCCCCAGGTACCAATCCTCTCATCTCCATTTAGACAGGCCTCTTGTATGATTAACTTTCTGTCCACTGTCATTCAACATTGCCTTTCATCCTAGGTCGTTTTAATCCTGTTTAATGATTGAGGCAGACACTGAGCTGGGAAGCTGAGGATTTATGTCATGTTTTGGATTTATGCGAGCTTGCTCTTAATTGGACACTAAAGAGGAAACCGGACCCTAAGCAGTCCTTGCTGCCAAGAGGCCTGGCATCCTCGGTCCCTCCAGCTCTAATGACTGGCTCTTGAGAATTACCATGTGGCAAGAATTCAGTGAGACAAGATCATTATGTGAAGTGCAGCCACAGGAGCTAGAGATCAAGATTTTCTTTTTCTGATTGATAATGTCCTATCTGATTATGATTAATGGAAGTTATTTTAATGATAGCAGAATGATAGCAGAAAATGAATTCAGGGATGTCTGTGGTATGTAGTGCAGTACAGAGGAAGAGAACTTAACCTACCATCATTTGCTAATAGAAAAATGTTAATAGCCTTTCTTTGAATAGACTTTGAAATGTGATGTTGTCCTTCTGATGCTCGTGGAAAGACAGAAAATGTATCCATGATTCTCTGGTCAGATTTGTTCCTTTCTCTTCTCCTTTTTCCCATGACCTAAAGAAGGCTTACGTGTTGAGGTGGAGACTCGGCAGCAAGAAAAAAATAGTTCAGTTTTTATGATAAATTTAGAAATTAAAACCAAGAGTAAAACAGCTATTTTAATCAATACAGGTTACTCCACATTGTGTCCCACCTCTTTTTTTGTTTTTTGAGACAGGGTCTTGCTCTGTAGTTCAGGCTGGCCCTGAGCTCAGCCTCAAACTCACATCACAGCAATCCTCCTGCCTCTGCCTCCCAAGTGCTGGGATGATAGGAGTGAGCCACCATGTCTAGCACTGTGGTATGTGGTACTTACTGATTGGTGCTGGGCATGAGTTTCCAAGCCCAGTATTATATATAGTTACTGGAGAATCGAACCCGGGTCCTTGCGCTTGCAAGACAGGTACTGGAATCATTCAGCTAAATCCCCAGGCCTGTGATTTTATTGGCACATTTTACGTACACATGATCACAATCAACATCAAGAATATGTACCAGTATGCAATATGACTTAATTCTCATTTTTCATTCTCTTGCCCACCCTGTAACCCCCCCACACACACACATAAGCTGTTTCTCACCTTTTTGTTAACCATCAAATTTTTTCTTTCCCTTCTTTACTTACCCTACCCACCTTTTCCCTTTGAATAGTTTTTCTCTTTTTATAAAGTCACCAGTAATACTGGATTGGGAATTTCCACTTGTGATCTCATTTAACTTTAATTACCTCTTTTAAAGCCTTATCACCAAATATAGTCACCTTCCAAGATGAGGTACTGAGAGTTAGAACTTCAGCACAGGAATCTGGGAGGACAGAAGTCAGTCTGTAATGAAGGGGACAGCAAACCCCATCATCAGGAGGAGGAGGCAGGGAGTATACAAGAAAACACGTAATTTACTCGGATACTAATGACCATCTAAGTATCCTCACAGGAACTAACATGTAGTGAAAAGAACTGAAACCTGGAATAGGTTTCAGCCCTTTATCCCAACATAGCTGTCTCTCTTTATCCCAAGATAGTTCTCTCCCACCGCAGCGGAGAGGGTGAGGGCGAAGCTGAGAACACCGTGTAGGGAGAAGGGTGACGGAGATTTGAGAAGACAAGGGCTCTGACATAACCAAGCAGTCGGGGCCCTGTGAAGCACTCAAGACTCCTACACGGTGTAAGACATGATCCGGGCATCAGGGATCGCAAATCTCACTGAGACCCAAAGGAAGAACTCATGAAAGTTATTCAATACAGAGAAATGGGCTCTACACAAGGCCCTGGTTTGATCGCCAATACTGCCAAAAAATTTATATGAATGTAGAGACAAAAATGTATTATATGTGAATGCTGAAATTCCATCTCACTATAAAAAGAATGGCTGCACACAAGAAATCAACCAACAAATGCTAGTGGGATTGTGGATAACAGGAACCGTTCTCTGTCAGCAGGAGTGTAGACTGGTGTAACCACTGTGGAAATGATTGTGGAGATTCCACAAAAAACTAAAACTAGAGGTTCCGTTTCGCCCAGCTATTCTCCTTCTTGGTATCGTCCCAAAAGAATTAAAAGCATCATACCACAGAGATATATGCTTACACATGTTTATAGTGGCACAAGTTGTAATACCTGAATCTTAGATACAGCCCAAATGCCCATCAACCAGTGATTAGATAAAGAAGATATGGGATTTTTTAAAAATTAAAATTATGTACAACTCAGCCATAAAGATAAACCAGAGTCACTTAAAGCTAAATGGATGAATCTTTTTTTTTTAAAAATGATTTTATTGGTACATTTTACATACACATCATGACCACATTCGACTTTGAGAACTTGTATGAGTATCTGGTACAACTTAATTCTCTTTTTTTTTTTTTTTTTTTGAGACAGAGTCTCACTTTGTAGTTCAGGCTGGCCCTGAGCTCAGCCTTGAACTCACAGCAGTCCTCCGGCCTCTGCCTCCCAAGTGCTGGGATCACAGGAGTGAGCCACCACGCCTGGCATTGAAATATGTGGCTCTGATTGCTGGTGGGCGTGAGTCTCCACACCCAGCATTGTTGTACGTGGTTATGAGGGATCTAATCTGGGCCCCTGCATTTGCAAGGCAGGTGCCAGAACCACTGAGCGAAATCCCTGGCCCCATTAATTCTCATTTTTTAAGTAGATGAATCTTGAGACCACACTCTCCAGTAAAATAAATAGGATGTACATGTGTGAAAACTGAACTGTTTTTTGGTATGAGAAACTGAAAGTGTAAATGAGGACCAAAATGTATGGTAGACATTGTGAAATAGGAAGAAAATGTTCAAAGGGAAAGGGGAATGAAGGAAGGGGGCAAAGGGAAGGAAAGGGAAAAATAAAATGATAAAAAGAGGAAAAATGGAAACAAAGCTTTTATAATAGGGAAAGGTGGAGGGGCTGAGGGGAGAAGAGGAATGAAAAAATAAGAACCAAGATATATCATACAAATGCAAATTCCTTATAATGAATCTAATTGGAATGTGCACTTAAATGTGCCAATAAACTTAATAAAAAGAAATGTTATTTGTGATAATATATAATATTCATATACTGCAAATAATACATAGCATATGTATCATGGTATATAAGTAGATATACATATACACAGAGCTTTTTATATCATTGTTTTAAAAATGGGATTATATTACACCCTCTTGTCATCTTTTACAATTCGTTATGTTCGTCCTTTCAAGTTAGTGGCCAAGTATCTCCCTCAGTTACTTGTACACTAACCCTCCCTAAGCACTAATTGGTTTGTTCTGAGATCTCAGCATTGTTTTTAGAAAGCTCCCAGATGATTCTGTGCATAATCAGAGTTGGAAACTACTATGCAATGTGGATATGACACATTATGAACTGTCCCACACTGACGGGCAACTCCTTGTCTCCATGATAAATAATGCTGTGATAAGGATAGCTATAGACATATAACTCAGAGCTGGTGTGTAAAATAAAGATAATACTAGTATCCCCTCTCTATATTTCTGTATAGATAAAATAAAATTTTTAAAAATAGTATGTGACACATCAAATGTCTTTAAAATGTTAGCTATTATAAATGGTAGATATTATTTTTAGCTAATTATTTCTTTGAGTTAGATTCACAAGGATGATACTAATGAAATATATATTAGCATAATATACATTTGAAATTTTATAATATTATATACACAAAATTTAGATAAATATTACCAGATTACTTTCTCCAAAAAAGAAATAGTTGTACACATTGTTATGTCAGTAATTTTTAATTTTTTATTTATATACATATTTTTTAGTTTTTTGAGACAGAATCTCATTTTGTAGTTCAGGCTGGTTCTGAACTCAGCAATCCTTCTGCCTCTGCCTCTCCTGAGTGCTGGGATTACAGGCATGATTACACACCTGGCTATGTCAGTAATTTTATAGAAGTATTGTTTCCCTACAATCTCACCTGTATCCAGGTTTTCTACTATTTAATATTTATAGGTGACAAGCAATATTATTTGTTTAATTTATTTTTTTAAATTTGTTTCCTACACTAGAGGTGAATATGAGGTGAACTTTATTTCTTACTTTATTTCTATTTTGAGACATGTGGATTGAGAGTGAGACAGAGTGGAGATGCTCGTTATTTTTGTCTATTACTCTGTCAGCTGGTTATGATTTTATTTTTATTTATGAACTCTGTTGAACATTTATCTTTCTCTTCTCATGTTAGAGCTCTTGTTACCTTTTAAAGTTAGTTTGCAAATATTTATCTCATTTATTTATATGTATATATGTATATATTTATATATATGTATTATATATACACATATATTTATATGTATACATATAATACATATATAATATATGTATATAATATATACATATATACATATATAATATAATGTATATATAATACATATATAATATAATGTATATAATATATATGTATATAATATTATATACATATATTTATATATGTATATATGTGTATATATTTATCTCATTCATATATATATATATATATATGGGGGGGTACCAGGAATCAAAGCCAGGGCCTCGTGCCTGCCAGCCAGGCTCTGTACTGAGCGACATCACTGGCCCTCACTTATTTTTTATATCATATCATTTGTTATGCCATCAGCTTCAGTGTTTACATTATCAAGTGTTTCTGTCTTTTCTCATCTAGCTTGTGGGGTTTTTGATTAAAACATTCTTCCCAACCCCTAGATTACACATATATCATTTATAGATGTATTATTTATTCATTTAGATCATTTATTCATGTGAGTGGATGGAATTGCTAGGTGGGATATTGACGGTGATTTAAAAATAAACCCAGGACCAGGAGGAGCTATGGCAAAGAAATATTTAGTGGAAGAGAAAGAGCTAGTGGAAATGAAAGAGCTGGAGGAACCAGAAATTCCACGGAGAAACACATTTCAGAGAAAGATACTGAGTGGCCTGGGCTTAAGAAGAACCTCAGCTGGGGAAAGTGGCTTTCAGGGATATTCCAGAGGACCTTAGGGGAAATAAACATCCCCACCACCATTTTCTTTCCACCAAGGAAGAAAATTATGGTCAACAGCATATTCCAGGTTCTTTCTAGGACAACAGAGAATGGATACATATAAGTACTGAAATTGTTTAGTTTTAAGCATTATGAAATGGGAATGGGGAAACTGAGGCCAACCAGGAGAGATGTCAATGCCTCGGGAAGAGACGTTGGCATAGAATTGTTTAGCGGAGGCATCACCAAATAACTGGACAGAGTAGACTCGTTAGAGCAGCCTGGGTTGGGGGGGGGGGGATACACAGTGTCTCTTAGGTTATCCGTGCCAGATGACTGTCCCATTGCCTTCACCCTTGTTTGGTCCATAACCTGATCACTTCTGAGCCAGTTCCCTACTTTGTGGTTTGACCTCTGCCCCTGAGCCCATCTCTAAACTGTCAACTCTGTGCACAACGGCTACCCCTGCCCTAGGATGTCCCTCCCACCTGCCTCTTGGCACTCACCTCCAGTGAACACAGCCTTCTTTCTCATGATTCCTGTGCCAATCACCATCTGGGACCACTGGGACTTTACCACCAAGATAAGGCGGAGACGCCCCTCTTTGTACTTTGGCCTCCCCTCTGATTTGACCCCAGGGAGGGCCAGTCTGAAATACAATTTTACCCCATGTAATCAATGGAACTTCTGCATTTTCAATGCCCAGCATAGAACTTATATTGGGCAAAGTACAGTGAGGTTAGTTGTACAATCTGAAGGTTTTTAAAATTGCCAGTGTCCTGTCAAATTTCTGTTAAACTCTTGCCCTTGATATTGTGAAACAGCCTTGAAAAGATCCATCTGTACTGACAAATGACTTATGAGGGCTCTGTTACTGCCTCTGACCTACATATATTTTTGTTTCTTCCTTATTTATGTCTTTCTTTTCTCAGTATGATATATCTTAATAAAGAAAACTAACAGAAATGTACATATTTTACAATCATGTACTACTATTTTTCTACTTTCAAATAATTACATATTAATTGGGTTTGTTGTCTAATTATGCAGACTAATGTTGATAAAACTGGGAAACATAAAAAGGAAGCATCAAGAAATAAGTTCATTTTATTTTGTTCAATAGCATTTTTACAGTTTACATCTTTTTCCAATTATAAGTACCATACTTTTATTTAGAATGCATAAGAAGGGGAGGGGATTGAGTTCAGTGGTCTGGGCCCTGTCTTGCTAGTTTAAGGTTCCAAGTTCAATCTTCAGTGCAAAAAGATGAAGAAGAAGGAGAAGGAGGAGGAGGAGGAGGAGGAGGAAGAGGAGGAGGAGGAGGAGGAAGAAGAGGAGGAGGAAGAAGAGGAAGAAGAAGAGGAATAAGGGGGGGAGGGCGGCAGGGGGAAGAGGAAGAAGTCCATAATTATGAAACCATCTAACTTTAATTAGTGTTCTCCCCACCCCTCTTTCTCTTCACACTCTTGAAAATTTCTGGAATATTTGTTTACTACAATCTGCTATTCAGAAGAAATATTGCTCAAGGCAGTAACATATCACTGTCCAGAATGGTCCGTCTGATTTCTCTCTCCTAATATTACACTCACTTATTAAATGTATTATCTGTTTGGTTTTTAAATTTTTAAATAATTGCTAACACTTTAATAATTAGCAGTATTTGAGATCTAATTATAAATATTCAAAACAGGCACTTCGATTATTTTACACAGTACCTATATTTCCCAGTAAAAGAAAAATATCAGTGAAGAAACTGGTACTACATTATATTTTTGATATAAACATATTTAAAAAATATGATAAAACTGGGGCCAGGGATTTAGCTCAGTGTCTCCCGTGTCTGACTTACAAGCACACGGTCCTCAGTCTGACCCCCAGTGGCCATGTACAACAATGCCAGGTATGGTGACTCATACTCATCCACCTAAGTACCACATACAACAATGGTGAGTGTGGTGACTCACACCTGTAATCCCAGGACTCGGAGGCAGAGACAGGAGGATTGCTGTGAGTTCAAGGCTAGACTGAGCTACATAGTAAGCTTAGGGCCAGTCTGAAATACAAGGTGAGATCCTGTCTCAAAAAAACCCAAAAAACTTACCATTTAAAAACATTGCTACAATGTAGTATGAATGTTGGCACATGCATAGACTCAGGCAAACACCAGTACAATCAGGATAGAGATCAGTCCCACCATCGGGAACTCCCATGTGAGATTTTTAGTCACACATCGGCCTGCCTTCCCCTAGCAACTCTGAGCTGCTCCCCATCATAGTAGCAGAGTCTCTTTGAGACACCAAGTAAGTTAATTCCTGTCGTGTGTGAAACCTTTAGAAGTTGGGTTCTCTCACCAGGTTGGTGTAAGATCTTTTGACATCTGTGTATTAGTATTTTGTTCCTTTTTGTTGTTGAGCAGTTTTCTGTAGGATGAATGTACCACAGTTCACTCACTCGCCTTTCTAAGTGGGGTGACTGTGCTGAGCTTATGACAGTCACGAGTAACACTGCTATGAGCACTTCTTTACACGTCTTTGTGTAAACCAAGTTTTTATTTTCTTGGGGTGTATATTTAGGAGTGGGCTAGCTTGGCATCATGTGATAAATTTATATTTTATTTTATACAAAATTACCCAACCGTTCTCAATGGTTACACCATTTGAGATATTGAGTTCCATTTGCTCTATTGGTCAGGGTTTGGCCTTGTCAGCATTATTTATTTTAACCATTCAAAAAACTATGTAAATGTCAGTGTCTTGTTGTTTTTTGAATTTAGGTTTTCCTAATGTCCGGCAATTTTGACCATCTTTTCACATGTTTCTCCTTCTTCTGTCTACCTTGGCCTCCATGCAAGTCCTTCAGTCACTTTTAATAGTGTTATTAAAACCTTTCCTTATTATTGAGTGTGAGACTTCTTTTTATACTTTGGAGACAAATCTTTCATATGTCGTTGCCGACCATTCTTCTAGTCTGTGTGGTCTCCTCAGTTCTTATTTTTTAGGTTTTTTTGAGACAAGGTCTTGCTTTGTAGTTCAGGCTGGCCCCGAGCTCAGCCTCGACCTCACACCACAGCAATCCTCCTGCCTCTGCCTCCTGAGTGTTGGGATTACAGGCGTGAGCCACCACGCCCGGCACTATGGTATGTGGTACTGGTTGTTGCTGGGCGTGAGTCTCCACACCCAGTGTTGTATGTGGTTACCCAGGATCAAATCCAGATCCTTGTGCTTGCAAGACAGGCGCCGGAACCACTGAGCTAAAACCCCAGCCCAGGTCTCCTCAATTCTTGAGACTGTGTCTTTGGAAGAACACTGATGTTTTCATGAGGACCCATTTGTCAATTTCTTTCCTTTTTTTGGATTATCTGTTTGATTTAATTTCTCAGCACTCTTTGCCTAATTCCAGGTCACAAAGATTTACTGGAAATTTCATAGTCTTACATCTTTTTCATGGGGATCGCTGACCCATTTTGAGTTGATTTTTACATAATTTGTGAGCTTTGCAACAAATTTTAGTTCTTTTTCCACAGATAATCATGGATAGCCAATTGTCCCAATATCATAGCTGAAAAGAAGATCTCTTCATCACGAAATTGTGTTGACATTTTGTCAAAGATCAAACGGGAGTATTTGTAGAAATCTGTTACTGGACTTTCTATTTTGTTCCACTGAGCTCTCCCCTTATATCTTTACTGTGGGTGCCTCTTGACTAGTGATTTTCCATGAGCAATATAGACAGGGCTTCAGAGAGAGCCTGTCCCCTGTGAGTCCAGGAACTACCAATAACTAATTTTTGCAATCAGCAATCTCTTACTACCTTCTAATTCATCCAGCTCTGCAGCTGAGGTAAAAGGTTAAGTTTCCAGTCAACTTCATGGTAACAAATCAATAAAGCTAAGTGTCTGTTTCATGAAACACTTGCCTCACTCGCAAGTTTTTCTGGTGATGTCAATTTAAAAATAGATTGGCCTCCCACCGGAGGCAGAGAGAAGGAGGTTGCACCCTGACTTCGGTCAAAGTTTTAGATGAAAATACAACTTTTTAAAAAATCAGACAAGGAACTAGAAAAGGAAAATACCTCTGACTATTTGAAAATAAAGTATCACCTAGGCCAACACAGAAGTTTAATTACCTTGACAACTACTCTGCTAAAAGTAAGTTCCTTGGTTTCTTCTGGCCTGGATAAACTGAACAGAGAAGTCCCAGAGGAGTTTTCTTATGTACAAAATATTGATGGAGAGACACACGGACAGAGAGGAACAGACAGACCCAAACTGGGGTCATTTCTTAGCTATGATTTTTTGTAATGAATCCAGGTCACCTTTGCTGGAGAGAAAGCTGGAGTTGACAGCAGTGTTTTTCCCCATGAGTTGTACAAATGGTGGATCCTCTGGTGTTAAGTGATTATTTATTTTCTTCCTTCAAGTTGATGTTGAATGCCTGAGGATAGTTCCAGCTAGGAAGTAATGCACATTTCTATTGAAAGTAGCCAGGAGGAGCCACATCATTTACAAAGTGAGGTCTTGCCTTCTCTCTTGCGTCTGGTATATTCTCACTATGGGGTAGCTTTTCAGCATTCCTGACCTATTTAGGGTGTGAATAGTGGCTTCCTTCAGGAACGAACACTTCTATCCTGTTGCTTTGCCCTTTCTGACTTAATCACCTTTCCCAAGGGATATTTCCTTATTCCCTTTCTATTGTTGTTAATCATATTTCCCAATAAACCAATGAGTCTTATTAGCCAACTTACTTATTATTCAACCTAGTCATTGAGGGTTTATTCAACTCAATGAATAATTATTCATTATTCAACTTTTACTGTTCTTACTTTATCCTCTGCCTATAGGTAGGAAGGAATTAGATTATAGATTGAGAAAAAGGACTACCTTCACTTATTCATTTGTTCATTCATTCATTTACTGAGGACCTGCTACATGCCAAATACTGTTTCCAACCAGATAAATCTTTCTTTAAGAATCTTGTGACAGGGCCAGGGAGTTAGCTCAGTGGTTCTGGTGCCTGTCTTGCAAGCACAAGGGGCCTGGGTTTGATCCCTGGTAACCACATACAATACTGGATGTGGAGACTCAAGCTCAGCAGCAATCAGTACACATACACAGTGCCGGGCGTGGTGGCTCACGCCTGTAATCCCAGCACTCAGGAGGCAGAGGCAGGAGGATTGCTGTCATGTGAGTTTGAGGCTGAGCTCAGAGCCAGCCTGAACCACAAAGCGAGATCTTGTCTCAAAAAACCTAAAAAAAAAAAAAAAAAAAAATCTTGTGACATTTACAGGCAAAACTAGAAAAATACTGTGCAATAAAATCTAAATATGAGTTTCACATCAAGCAGCCATCTCAGTTTTCTTGTGGCAGAGACAAAATGTCTGACACCAAAAATTAAAGGAAGAAAAGTTTATTTTGGCTCACAGTTTATAGAGGTTTCAATTCATAGTCAGCTGGCCCTACGGTAGGGTGGCACAGCAGAGGGACAGCACAGAGGAGGAACAGTCCAGGACAGGCAAAAGGCAGTAAGCAACCAGAGTGGCTATCTTCTATCTCTTATAGACACCCTTTGAGCAGGTGGCACTCATACCCAGGGTGGGCCTTTGTGGTATCACACACATTATCTATACTATGCAATACCAGTCAGTGGATTAATCTGATCATTGCATACCCTTGATCCGAGCAGCACAAACTCCAGAACCCAGCCCTATGTATGACTGAATGAAGCTCTGAGGGCACATTTTGGTACAAACAAGAACTATTGCATAGGAACACCAGAACACCAGCTGAAAGCCCCTTCTCTACCTTGAAAATCAGAGCGGTCCCTGAAGCAGGTAGCAGCTAAGATGCATCTTGGAAGAGTTGGCCCAGAAACAGGGTAGAAGGAGGGTAGATTCTGGGCTGAGAGTATTTCCTGGGTTAAGACCCAAAGAAGACATCAGAGGTTCACTCAGCAAAATACAACTATTTCAAGATGACAGAGGCATGAGTTACAGGGGAGGGACTTATCAATAATTTTGCTTCTTTAAATGAAACACAAGACAACAAGCAAATAGAAACCTTGATAACTTAGACAATCCTAGGCAGAACTTTTATTCTTAAAACCACCACTGGCTCCACTATTTTTCCCAGTTGCCCTCTGTCCTGATTTATTTTGTGATCTCCCTGGCCATGTAGGAATTTGAATTTGGGATCCCTTATCTCTGAACATAGGCCACAGATCAAGTTCAAACTATCTCATTTGCCATTTCTGATACCAGGGGAAAGGAAACCAGCCTTTCAGAAGAACTGTAGTGAGAGATCCATCGAAAGATCTTTCCCAGCAAGTAAGATTAAGGGAATTACTTACATATATTACAAGAGAGTCTTCTTCCTCTGTGAATAAAATAGATCATGAAAATAAATAGTTACTATTCTGTGCCAAGCTTTCTTTTATATCAGGACTTTTTATAGAAGAATATGATAAGTGGCCATAGGTGCATGTGTGCATTTTAATTTATAATTTACAAGGTAATTTTATGTACCTTAAGATGTTTATTAGACAATTTATTGTTTCCCATAATCAAATAAATATTCCATAATATTTGTTGAGGGTCAGTTACCCTCAACAAAGTGTTACGTACTGATGTTTCCGGAATGGGCTTGGTTTCTGCCTCAAACTGTTCGCTTTTGTGGGTTTTAGTATGGCCCAGATGACTATCTCTTCTGGTCTTCTGAGCTGTCAGTTTTGAGTCATTCCCAGATTAGGGGAAATTTTTGAAATGTTACTCAAAAAGTCAGTGAACTGCTACACTTCAACAGAAGTACAAATTTAAGATTGGAGCTAGATAGGGTGGCGCGCACCTGTGGTCCCAGGTGCTCAGGGGGCTGAGCCAGGCAGTTACCGGAGCCCAGAAGTTGAAGACCAGCCCAGGCAATGTAAGAACCTGCCCTCCACTCCCACACAAAACTTGTCTCCATGTCTCAAAACAAAACATTGATTTGGATGAAGCCAGCGTTCTCTTGATTGGCACAAAAACTTCAGTCACTCAAAAGTGC
>PVIR01011699.1:0-46509 GCA_004026965.1 Petromus typicus
AAAAAAAAAAAAAAAAAAAGAATAATGTTATCAAGAGAAATACTGACCTAAGCCCATGTTCTTGTATGAGTGTTGTTTAACTCAGAATTTTGAGCTCACTGAATTAGCTGGTTACTACTCTGAGCTCCTAAATTTAAATAATGTGAGGTATATCCCAGTTAATTCTCTCTAAAACATAGTAGCAGATTGTACTATGAATCGTGATAGGCATCATGTAAGTGCAAGTTCTTGGTATAAGGAAAAAGTTCACTAACAGATACAAATACAGCTCTACTGTACCTTCTGCTGGTTAACTTGTAGTGTGGTTTTGTAAATGAACTATCCCATGCTTTCCCCACAAATTCTGATAAACAATTTCCCATTTAATGAATTTAGAAACCCAGAAAATGCATATAAATAGATAAAACCATTCTTTCAGACCTCATTAAGACTACCTTTAAATACATTTTTTCTGGACCCTGTTTTGTATTGATTTTCACTGGCACCTAAAATTATTATATTTTTTGAATTTCTGACAAAGCTCTATATCTACAGTTCAAGCCTTTTACTTTCAAACCCTAGTGTGTCATAGATTAGATTAGATGATTAGAGAAAAGAAACTAAGCTCTTTATAAGCTCTAATATATCTTTTTCATGTCACATAAATTTAAGTACAGACGAGTTAGTGATTCTGTTTAAGGCAAAAAATCTCATGAAGTTACAAAACTTCTAAAACCCTTTTCTATAGTCATATTTAGTATAGAGATTTATGTTCCCTAAGTAAATAAGATTTAAAGCACAAGAATTATATTTTATTGCCTCTTTCTGTTACCTAGATCACAATGAGAACATAATAAGTGTACCATAAAGATTAGCTTAAAAAATTAGTGTTTCAATTATGCTTTCTATAATCTCATTTTATAAATTATTTCTCCTCCCCTATTTTATATATTTTACCCATATGTCCCCCATTTCCAAGCTCACTTATCCTAAATTTAATGAAAGTCTATTTTGAAATTGGTAATCTTTGACTCATTCCATTACAACCTCACTTGATTCTCAAGTGGAAAGGCACAAGCATGACACTGAGTTGTGGCTTTTTCATATAGAAATATCAATAGCATAACGGAAAGAGCTTTGACAATCAGTATAATTGAGTTTGAAACTTTATTAAATATATTCAGCTTTTTGTATGTTGATCATACTTCAATAAATGTGGATTTCCAACTGAACAAAAGGAGTAATATAACATTGGGCAAGGTGTTTAAGATTTTTTTTTGAGATAGGGTCTCACTTTGTAGTGCAGACTGGCCCTGAGCTTACTATGTAGTCCAGGCCAGCCTCAAACTCACAGCAATGCTCCTGCTTCTGCTTCGCGAGTACTGGGATTACAAGCATGAGCCACCATGCCCAGAAAGTTGTTTAAAATTTTTGACATTAGTTTGTTTATCTGTAAAATAGGGAAATAATAGAGCTGTCAAAATGTAAGACATCTTGGCTAATGATTAGCACATCAGAAGTGTATAATACATAAGAATAATAATTATGTTTATTGGTTGAATGCTGAAGACCAAAGTTAGAGCCAGTAGCAATAGGCTGTACTGACCTTTTAAATCCCCAATATTAAATAGCTGCTTAGTTATTGAATAAGTTTTTCCAGAGTAATTACTATGTAGATACTCAGTTTAGAAAAGAGTATAATTTTATAGAAAAAAGTCACCATCTCAGGGACAGACTGAATCAGATGCTGACCATAAGTTGATGGAGACTTTGGCCTTGCTCAGAAGTACACATCTAGAGGTGTGAGGAGACCCTGAAAATCCCTATATATACCTCCAAATCCTAAATCACATTGGAGAACTTTTCTTTTCACTAAAGAAAATAAAATGAATTCTTTAAGCTGCAGGAATAGGAAAAGACAAAAAACACCTAAATTTTCCAAAAAGAAATGAAGTCAGCATGTTTAGAAGTGTGATTAGGACAACAAAATATAATTTACATTTCTAAGTGAAGTTTCCAGACCTGAGTATAACTCCATGTCCAAAAGAGGGCTATGTGGAATTAAAAATTTACTTTGAAAACAAAGTTTAGATATAAAATAGACTTTTTAACTATTTTTACATTTTTAAATAAATATATTTAAATATATTTATTTAAATTACATTTTTAAATAAAATATAATGAAGCGATCACAACTTATTTGAAATATTTTATATTCTCTGGTCCAACTGTAAAAAAGGGCTTAATGCTTGTAGGTATTGGTAAAATAGAGTAACACGCAGTATTTAGAAGTCAGTGTATTAGAATGATTCACTATCATCTTTGATCTTTATGTGTCCAAAATGTCTCAAAATTTCTATACATGTTATTAAATAAAAAGGGTGGGAGAAAGTGCGTCTGTATACAGCATGTTTATTCAGCCCACATAGTGGAGATATAACAGCATTTGGAGGGAAGCCAGCATGATTAACCACCATTCCCATGTTCTGCAGGTACTAGTTTAGCCTTGAGTTTTACTTTGGCCTTACAAAATTGGCCTAACTCCCAGACAGGGGATAAATTTTAGCCCAGATAATCAATCTTAATAGTTCTTTCCAGCTCTTGAAACTTTATTAAATATATTCAGCTTTTTGTATGTTGAAGTATGATCAACATACAAAAAGCTGAACATATTTAATAAAGTTTCCTATTGAACTATGTCACAAAGATTTTCAAATTTAGGCCCAGGGATGTAGCTCAGTGGTGTGTGCTGGCCTGGGAAGCACGAGGTCCTGAGTTTGATCCCTGATACCCAAAATAATGACTGTCAAATTTAATGCTTCTTAGAAGTCAGAGTTTTAAATTTCCTGAATGACTTTTCTTCTAGCAAAGACCTAAACAGACACACAGATGGTGTCTTAACATGGAAATTTTACAATTATAACTTAGAACCAAGATTGGTTCTTAACAGGTAATTCTACATTAAATATGACCCAGACCATACACTGCATTCTGAAAAAAAAAAAAACCTTGTTCTCTCTGAAGATTGTAGAATTTCCTCATGTCATTTTGTTTAATCAAATTCCATGGTCCAGAAGTGAGAGAATTTTACACTATCCTTCACAATCAGGGGGAACTCACAGTAAGATAGCCAGAGCAAAGAAGAGTAGCTGAAATCTCCAGTCCACTGAGGCTCACTCACTCAAGACAACTTGAACTCAAATCTAATACCCTTACTAACCACAAGGGGTCCTTTAGACTGTCCACGTCACAGCATGACCTGTCCTACAGATGCCCTGTTCTGCACAGTCAACTATTTCTTTTCAGTCCTGTAGATTTTTCTGTATGTCATTGATTTTCAGAGAGAAACAAACTGCTATAACAGACAGTGTGATATCAATGGTGTCTGTGTTCGATAACAAACCAGATGCTTCCTCTGCTGCTGTGTCTTCTTCACAGAGACTAGTGCTGTGTCAGGTGAATAAAATTTTATTAGGTCAAGTTTGGTTTTGAAATAATAAAATCAGGTCCCACCTCGAGTTGACCCTACCTTCCTTAGAAGACAGAGTTTTCTTCCTAACTTCAGAATAAGGTGTTAAAATGAAGGGGAAAAGGTCACAGGAAAAACTCAAACAAATCCAATCAAAACTAGACCCAAGAAGACAGGATATGGTGATGTGGAGAAAATGTCAAATAAGTGTATCTTTAGAAGACAAAATGAGTATTATTATTAATATTAGGGTTCACTGGAGCCAAGAAAGTATGAAGTGCCAGTTTTTAAAAGTCCCTTTTATATGTTTTTTCCTCTTAATTTAGTGACAGTAATTGTAAAATATAACTGATAAATATGAAAATGATCTATTTTCTGCACGTTGCTCATTTTTCAGCATACTATTTGTTAAACACTTCAAATAGATTGGATGGCCAAGCTAATACACTTTTGGTGTTAAAGAATCCATTAGTAGACCTACTGCTACCTAAGGATCAAATAGTCCAAATACTGAATTGTGGTCATTACTGTTACCTTATAATTAAATTCTAAGAGCTATTATACCACATAAAAATAAGGCAGATGCTTATAAGAAATATCTGGTAACACAACTCATAAGAAATATTTGAATCTGAACTTCAAAGTTGAAAGGAAGTTTAACTAGATAACTTCACAAAATTGTAAAAATGTTAAAGTCATTCATCTGTTCATGAGAATAAGGAGAAAATCTTGTTACTGTCTTCCAAAAGTAGTGTGCCATTGAATAATACCTATAGGAAGCAACAGACATGTTATGATTAAGAAAGGAGTTGAAGGGCTCTTGCTTTGATAGTAGTGATTTGTGTACACTTTAGATCATCAGTGAAGTAATAATTATGCTGTCCCAGGTGCAGAGAGCCTGAATTGGAAGACGAGGTTCCCACTCTGAGCACAGCTCGTGCTTCTGAGTGACCCACGTAAGTGATCATGGCATTTATTTCAAAGGTTTCCTCACTGAATAATTAAAGACAGTCAACTTCCCAACCCATATCCAGGTTGGCAAAGTATGTACACACTGGATTTTGTTAGTATCCTTCACTTTGTACTATTTCAGGCCCTCTCTCTATATCTTGATTCCTGTCTGCTGCGAATGCAGCTGTTGCTGCAAGTATAAACGACTTGGAAGCCCATCCTCCTCTCCTCTTTGTCTTCGAAAGACTGTACTAAACAAAATTCTCTTGAGTTTTCAGACCCCAGAGAGCTCCTCAATATATGATGAACATTAATGATAGCCAAGGCAGTAACTATTGTAACCTTTCTTTGATTCATACACTACCAATGACAGTACTTACTTAGAGTTTTCACTCTTTCTACTTATCCAGTTGGCTCCATTCATCTGTTTCAACCAGGCAAGCATTTTGAAAGCTTGACTGCTTTCTCAAATATGGACTCTTGTACCTCAAGCCTTCCTGAGTAGTCTCTTTTGTCTTACTCATTGGTGAATTCTTTCCCCGGGCACTAGATGTAGCACAAAAGCTTCCATTACCCAACCAGATGGAAGCTGATGCTACCTTACAACATTTGGTATTAATTTGCATTTTCAGGGGTTTTTTTTCCGAAGGACAGAATAGGAATAATTATTTCGAATTTTTTTGAAAACAGTGATAAAGCTCAGAAAATCAAAGTGTGCTATCATATTGGAGACCTTGAAAGAAGCCTGAAATATACCTGACATCGAGAGGTATTTCAGATGTTTCCAAATTATATCTTTTAATATATTCTAATGAATAATTCATGTCTCTTAATCCAAAAGTCTTGCCTGGCAGCAGGAAGAAGCAAAATAAGCACCAGAGTGGGCAACGAAAAGCCTGCATTCTAATCTTTCCTTTATCAGCCACTCACAGATATTTGTTTCCCAACTCCAAGGGCCTAAACCTTAGATTTTAGAACTGTAAAGCAAAAACTGTCAATCTATTTTATTTTCCAAAGCAAAAATTAGTCATTGTTCCTTCAAGAGATAGGATTAGAATGTGTTGTCTGATAGATTTTTATTCTCTTCCTAGTTATCTGGAAACAGATTCTTAAGAGACCAGCATTAAAAAGAAAACCCTGGGGAGATCATTGTAATGGGCAAGGTAAATTAGGACCTCCTGTGCTTTCTCTTTTCAGGGTTGGCTGGGAAAACAGGAAAAGGGGTTAAATTTCCTTTCTGATTCTGGGTTTCAGATGATAAAAGTGTCTGAGAGGGAAAGCAGACATGCTCCTTTCTCCTTTGCATGTCAGTTGCTTAGTAAATAATAGAATATTCAAATTAACTCCTAAAATGGTTCAATTTAGTGGGGTGTGTTTTCATTGTTGTTGCTGCTGATTTTTTTGCATTGAGCCCCATTTTCTGTTTAATTCCCTTCACAATATTTAGCACCATAACAGAGTAGCGCAACAAAATAGATAAGACAGGGGCCAGGGATTTAGCTCAGTGGTTCTGGTGCCTGCTTTGCAAGCACAAGGACCCGGGTTCGATCCCCGGTAACCACATACCATGCTGGGTGTGGACCCAGCAGCAACCAGTACCACATACTACAGTGCCGGGCATGGTGGCTCACGCCTGTAATCCCAGCACTTGGGAGGCAGAGGCAGGAGGATTGCTGTGATGTGAGTTGGAGGCTGAGCTCAGGGCCAGCCTGAACCACAAAGCAAGACCCTGTCTCAAAAAAATAAATAGATAAGACAGAAATATTACTACAAATGAAGCAAGTGCAAAGAAAACATGCTGTCATTAAAATGTAGCCTGTGTTAATCACAAACTTTTTGAAAGGTGGATTTCACATAATCCAAATATTTGCCAGTGTGGCTGGTAAAATCTTTGCCTGAGGTAACGAAGGTGAATCTCGTTCTTAAGACTGACATCATTTATCTCAAATGGAAATCAGTCTTTTCTTTCTTTAATTTTTAAATTTTATTAGAACATGTCTTTTTACTTCCCTTTCTCCTTATCTTCCCCTTTTGCAGTCTGAATGCAGCTCCTGGCAGTTGCGTGCCATTGACAGACTCATGCTTGGTTCAGGTTAGAAGACACCGCTCTAAAGATTTTGTCTGTGAATCCAAACAAGTAACAATATGCAAAGCAGAAAACAATTTTGCATACATTTTATCCAAAATAAGTTAGGCCGCTTATAAATATCAAAAATGTAAGTTTAATACAAATTAATTTTATCTATTGTTCACAGTTAATGTTCTGATTACTTCCATGGGTAGATATAGCTTATATATGAAAAGAGAATGACTGTCATCTTTTCATTTCCCCTTCCTCTCATTATGAATGTTTTTGTGTGTTACTTTTTTTTGGAAGCAAAATCTTGATAGCTACCATTGCTTACAACAATTTGCTTTTTTGCAAGCTGTACATGTAAGTTACAAAGGCAGAGAAGAGAAAGCACTGCATTTATGCTGCTAACGGTCCTGAGATGTTATTGTAGTCATTTTAAAATCACAGGTCATTTGCAAAAGCACACAGAGTTCACCAGCTTAATCATTTGGTAGACAAATAACCCTATCTCCAGAGGATTTTATCAAAGAGTAGATTAAAAAATCACAATGACTGATAAAGCAAATAATTGTACTTAAAATCAAATAGATTACAAATTTTCACAGGCCCATTTTATGCAATACCAGTGAAGCTAAGCACATTACAAAAATGTCTGCCCATTTCGACCTTAGGTTTATCCAAGTTCAAATTTATTTCTCCCCTAAAACCTCAGACAACCAATACTATAATTATTTTTGTTTCTGCAAATACCAAGGAAATGACATGTGAGGATTTCCATGTTCGTCATTTCCATAACATCCTTGGGACTGACAGGATATCCAGTACTTCCTATGAAAAGTACACTTCTAGCTATCGCAGGAGAAAGGCACAGCAGAGAGCTAATCAGCCATGAAAAGCTGGAGCCTACCGTTTCAGGTTCTGTTTTCTCCAGGGGTCACCAAAGAATTCACTGACAGCCACTCCAACAGGACGCTACTCATCTGTACATCAGTTTTGCCTCACTGTTCTGAGAACCAATCTAATCCTCCTTCGCTACCAAAACCTAAATAGTAAAGAAAAAAAAGGGAGGAAGCAAGATAAAGAAACGCAAGAGGAAGGAAGAAAAAAAATATGAGCAAAAAAAAAAAGCGCCAAATAAGAGCAAGCCAAAAGAAAAGTGAAAGCAAAAGAAAAATTAAAAATTGAGGATTACTTAACCACTACTGTATTTTCTAATATGATAGTGAGATGTCTGAGTAAAATATCCAAGCTATTCTGGATACATTGAACATTTCTCTTCTCCGTGGGACATGAGGACTCAATCTCTCTCTGTCTCTGCCTTTTCTCTTTGTCCCTGTCTCTCTCTGTCTCTGTCTTTTTGCCTCTCTCTGCCTTTGTCTGTCTGTGTCCCATCTCTCTCTCTCTCTGTCTCCATCTCTGTCTCTCTCTCTGTCTCTGTCTCTCTCTGTGTGTCTCTGTCTCTGTCTCTCTGTCTCTTTCTCTCTCTCTCTCTCTGCCTCCTTCCTCTCTGGTTAGTGATGCATGGCTATGTAAGAACTATGCACAGACCTCGCAAAGCTTCACACTAGCAGAAGAAACCCTTCTTTCTATTTATAGAGCCATATTCATCGTCCTCCAATTGTGCGGTTGCATTCAACTTTGTGTTTATGAAAACACACAGACTGTTTATAGAGACTTTGAGGAAGTTATATGCCCTCTGCTCCTTTCCATAGATCGTGTAGCACTGTAGTGTTCAGCACAGTCCTTCCTCATAGCTCCTCAGCTGTGTCCTGGTACCAAAACCCAAGTGTTTCTGAGGATGACCTCTAGGTAATTCTCAGTACGTCAGGGGGAATGACTTCCACCTAGGTTTTCTTAGATGAACAAATCTTTGAAATATTAACATTGAAATGAATGCTCCACTCCTTTGAGGAATGTGGAATTACAAGTTTCCTTCTGCTTCCTGTCCACCACTATGTGCTACTTTGAGGAGACCTGTGACCACTAAGTTCACATAAGCCCCCATTTTCTCTTAGCTGCTAGAGAAGACTGGTTGAAAAGAGGTTGGCTTCTTGTAGCACATACTCATAGCCTTGGGCTCTTGAAGGAGATATTCTGAGGAATACGTACACCCAGGAGTCGCAGAGCCCAGTGCCACACTCTATGAGGCAACTGATACCACTGATTTCTGCCATGACAGGGGGATGAAGAGGAGGCAGTTACCAGAATTTGAAAAGTACCTCCAAATAAGAACAAGAAAACTGTTCACCTAGGCCATGGGAGAAGGAAATATGTTAGTGTAAGTCCAGCCTGACACTAGACCATCCCTGTGTGATATGTTACACAAAATACCTAGAGAGACCTCTGTCTCAAAATACTTCTTCCATTATGCCTCAGACACAGATATCTTTAAAAGTAAGCTTTAGTACCATCTTGATTTTAAAATCTGCATGATCCTAGGAATATATTTACTTAACAACGTTAGTGTGAATGTTTATGAGACAGACTGCAATCAAAGTAGAGCATACTTGAGAACCAGAGAGATCCTAGGATTGGAAAATTGAATGGCCAAAAGCAAGCTTAATGATTTTTTTCTAGGCTTGCCATAAAGACAGTATTCATAGAAGCACAATTCATAATGGTTAAATCTTGGAGGGAGAATCTATGTCTGTCAGTATATAGATGGGTAAGGGAGAAGTGACACCTATATTAATGGGTTACTACTCAGCTGTAAAGAAGGGTAAATCTGAGACATTTGTAGAAAAATGGATGCACCTTGAAAACATAATGTTTACTGAAATAAATCAGATACACAAGTTTAAATGCTATATATTGCATCTGTTTATATGGGAAACCTAAAGAACAAATAAAGAGCAAAAGACTGTTAAAAGGAAACAGGGATGCAGATCTTTTTCAAATGAGAAGGGGAACAAGAGACTGAGGGGAAGAGGGGAAGAGGCAGGACATACCATACATACCACATAGCATACTCCATGCTCCATAGTGAGCATGGAGACTCACGCCCAGCAGCAACTAGTACCACATACCACAGTGCCAGGTGTGGTGGCTCACGCCTGTCATCCCAGCACTTGGGAGGCAGAGGCAGGAGGATTGCTGTGATGTGAGTTGGAGGCTGAGCTCAGGGCCAGCCTGAACCACAAAGTGAGACCCTGTCTCAAAAAAAAAAAAAAAAAAGAATTGAGATGAGTCACATACATGTACCTACTACCCACTGTGAAGGTAATTATTGTCTGTTGCAAACATAGAATGAAAAGGTAAAATGAGGGAAGTGCACCGAGAGAGGCAGAAAGAGGGAGGAGAGTGGGGAGAGTGGGGGGAGGCAAGAAAAAGAACAAAGATATGGAACGCTTAGTGTATGTGCCTACTCCTAAGACGATACAAACTTCATGTGCGATAATACATGTACTAATAAAAGAAATTTTAAAAGAGAGTATGATCTTAAGTAAGCAAGGAAAAGTACAAAAAATAGAATAAATGAGTCTAAGTTAAAATCAGGCCTGTGTGTTGACTTTTAATTTATCTTTTTATTCCACACTCAAAGGCCTAGGAGACAACACGTATAACACTTTAAATTAATTTTATGACTTGCATTTTTATGTAACTATAGCTTACCGTAATGCTCTCTTCTCCAATAATATTAGCTCCACCCAACAAATTTCTATTGTGCTTCTCCTAAATGCAGATGTGAAGCAAATACAGCTGGGGAAGTGAGAACGGGGGACAAAGAACAGAAGGGAACTAGATAGCTAGGGAAAGCTTGCCAACTCCCAGTAACTTTACAATCTAGTAAGCAAAAGACAAAATATTGCACAATTTTATACAATTTCTCAAATATAAGACAACACACATATAATAAGAACCTTAAAGTGCAACAGTTGATAAAGTCAGAGATCCTAGAAGGCTACAGTAAGATAATGTTTCAGCACGGTTGTCAGGTAAGTCTTCCATTTGGATAGTCTGGAATGAGCTAATTATGACCAACAGGAGTTTGAAAAGTAAAGAACAGAAAAATTCATAATGGTTATTATTTTGTGCTACTTGCCACTTGGTATCTCCATTTTTCTTGTGCCTGCTTTAACCAAATAAACTTTGAGTGGAAACATGTCACTTTCCTTATGGAGAACACATCTTTTGAATTTGCATCCTGATGTCCCTTGTATAACTCATAGCAATCTTTATGTATTTGGAAATAAAACACCCCTGGAGCTTTGTTAAGGCAGTAGTGTGTCAGTCTCATAATCTGAAAAAAAAACACCCGTGGTGAAATTTGCTGACATATTCTACATTTATCTTTTTAGATCAAAGAACTTCAATGCCTAATTGGAATAAAAAGAAAGCTTCTAAGAGGAACCTCTTACATTTTACTCTGCTTCGGTCAGATGATAGCATATAAGAACTGAGTGATTTAGTCTCAGCTCTCAGTTTAAAGATAAAGAGAGAAAAAATATAATTTGAATATCACAATAAATTAATGTTAAAGCTGAGAGCTGAACTTATGGCAGGCATTTCCTTCTCCCTAATGTCTCAGCACATCTAGAAACTGGATGATTCACTGCAGCTACATCAATCCTGGTGAGTTTTTGTCTTAGTTACAGAAAAAAGGTCAAGTATCAAATAGATTCAAAAGTTAAGCTTTTGTGCGCTGCCTTCATGTGCAAAAGGGGAAGGCACTGTGACTTACTAAGATCTATTTATAAAAGGAAAAGGTTAAGCATGCTCCAATAAAAAATAGAGATACAGAAAATGCCTTTATCTTTTCTCCATAGTGTAATTATGAAATAAAAGATATATTAAAGTGAAAATAAGTGAAATGTCTTATCTTTTATTATTGATTCAAAGAGAAAATTTTCTCTATAATAAATATATAATTATCACCTACTGTTTATCACATAGTTCTAAAATTACTAAGCTTCAAATTAGATGTTCTATCATGCAGAAGATAAAATACTACATGAAAGTATGTATTATCATTAATGTAGTGTTCTAAACATAGTCATATCATCATAGCTGGATTTTAAATACCAGAAATTTTCTAATTGCAAGGACTTTCAATCTTTTACTTTTGGGAGATATAATTTAACCTTAGCTATCATTTATTTAGCAATCTGTAAGGTGCAGTGTTTTCTGTCTTGCCATTCAAGTACACATATTTAACACATCATCATCAATAAAACACCAGAGTGCTGGAATTAACAGATTAAAAAAACATTTCCAGTATCAATTGTTCAAATTATTTTTGAAGATAATTGTGAGTTAACGCACTAATTATGGGCATTCCTTATTAACACAAAGTGTTTTCATTTTGTAGGAAGGAAAATATCTTATGGTCCAGGAGCCACCTACAAGGCACTATGCTCAGTGTGTTATGTTCTGTATCTTATTTAAGCATAAAAATAATTTACTCTTTTTTTACAGGTGAAAATACCACTCAGAAATGTTAGGTAACTTTGCCTGACAAATGTTAACAATTTTGCTCCAGCAATGAGGAACTAAGACAAAGACAATGTTCATTTGCAAAATCAAAGTAGCAAAGTTTAATTTGTTAATTGAATTTTCATTCTTTATCGGGAAAATAAAGAAAAAGATAAATGTCCTGAATACAGTGTTCAAAATAGAAATGAATGGTGTCATTGGTCATTAGGGTAAGTTTGGATCTTGAAAGGAGACTAATTCAGGGCTGGGGAGTTAGCTCAGCGGTTCCGGCGCCTGTCTTGCAAGCGCAAGAGCCCGGCTTCGATTCCCCAGTATCCACATACAATACTGGGTGTGGAGACTCACGCCCAGCAGCAACCAGTACCACATACCACAGTGCCGGGTGTGGTGGCTCACGCCTGTCATCCCAGCACTCGGGAGGCAGAGGCAGGAGGATTGCTGTGATGTGAGTTGGAGGCTGAGCTCAAGGCCAGCCTGAATCACAAAGTGAGACCCTGTCTCAAAAAACCTAAAAAAAAGGAGACTAATTCGTTATTTAAAAAAAATACTCAGAGAACATTATACTAAAATTCACAGTTTAAGTGTAAAGAGCATTAGATCCTTCAGTCAAAAATTGTACTCAAAGCTGTGGTTCTTCTACAGAATGGAGTATTACTCTGCCATAAAAAATGATGTTTGACTCATTTATACTTAAATGGACATACCTTGAGGATATCCTCATAAGTGAAATAAATAGGGCACAGATAGATACATATCACATCTTTTCTCTGGTATGAGAAAATAAAGATGTAAATGAATCCTAGCATTGTATTTTGTATATTGTGAAATAGAAAATGCTCAATGTAAAATAGGGTGAAGGGGGAAAAATGATGAGATTGTAACAAAAAAGTAAGGAAACAAATTTTATGTATATGGGGGGGCGGTAGGGTGGGTAGGGCTATGGGAAAAAATGAGAATTAAGTTGTGTCTTATACTTGTACAAATCCCCATTATGGAGTGCAATCATGATGTGTATATGTAATGTACCAATAAAGATTCTAAAAAAAATTGTACTCAAAAGAATATAGAAAAGTGGTGTTGCTTGGTTTAAAATTCCCAGACCAGAGTCTGTGAGGCAGAAGTGGTGCTATGGTTTGTGTCTACGTGTCCCCCCAAAGCCTCATGTGATCATAGGCTTTTGCAGAGGTGCCTGAATCTAGAGCGTATGGTGCTGGAACTGATTCAAAATGCAGTTCTAGGCTCAAGGGCACTGGGATTAAGGATGTGATTGCACTCCACCCTAGGTAGCCTGGATAAGATAAAAGGGGCAGAAAGATGCTGTGGAACTCCCTTGTTGCTTTTGCTACCTTCTGGGTGCCATGAACTGTCTGTCCTCTGCGCTCTGCCTTGCAACCAGCTGATTATGGACTGGACCCTATAAAACCTGTGAACTAAATAAATTCTCTTTTAATTTTGAATGCCAAGTATCTTTTCTTAGGAGTTAAGAAAAGGAACTAAGACATCGGTTCCAGAAAAGTGGGGTGGTTGCTATGACATTAACTGACCATGTGGCTCAAAAGCCTTTGGAATTGGCTTATGGGAAGGGAAAGAATTAGGAAAGATTCTGAGATGTCAGCTGAAAATGTAGGCCTTAAACACCTTAGGCTCTACTTTATGGGAGATTCTGGTCAGAGGTCAGAAGACCAGAAAGTCAGTAAGGATCAGGCTCAGGAGGTTTCTGTTGGGAAGGACCAAAGTGTTTTCTCCACTCTAGAAAATTTGTCTACACTTTGTTCATGCCCAGAGACTTTGCCTAAGACTGACAATAATGGCAGCAGATTAATTAATATGGCAGCAGAAATCTCGAGATGGTCTAATGTTAAGGTGGTGTCATGGCTACTACTGGAGGCTTTTAGCCAGAATCAAGAGCAAAGTGCCCAGTAGAATGATTCCAAATATTTTGAGTTTGGCCAGAAGGGAAGCTCCAGCAAAGCCATGGATTGCAAAGATGGAGCAAAGGAGAGATCTTGATTGCTGAGAAGGAGCAGGAGAATACAAATGATGGCCTGAGGGCTCCAAAAAAATAAAATGATTTCACCTTTTGCAGCCTCAAAATTACAAAAAGGAAAGTCTTTGCTTTGAGAAGACAGGCCAGGAACCCCATGTTTTGGACACTGTACTATGTTCCACAGTGGCAGCGGCCAAGAGAATTTGTTCCTTGGGATGTGGTGCAGAGTGCTCAGCAATCCAGGCCCTTGACCCTTAGAGCCAAGAGAGAAGGAAGCCTGGCTACCGCTCCAGCTGACAGCAGACCTTGGTTTTATCCATGTGAGTGATAAAGGCTCACTCAAAAAATAGAAATTCATTCAAAAAATGGAGATAAAACAGTAAGCATAAAGAAGCACCTTTTTTCATAGACATAATGTGAGCTCGTTTATGCCACACAACACTATAGAGAGTGCTAGTGTTATACTGTCTAGTCCACTCACGGGCCTGGTACTGATTTGAAAATTTTTATACATTCCTTTTGAATCTTCCTTTTCTTTGTCTTTTTGTAGCACTTAACACTGGAGGTTAAATGTATAACCTCAAATTCCTTACTTATGGTAATTTTACAGACAAACCTATCTCAATAAAGACAGTGAATGTTTCAGGACTATTAACAGGAAACAAAAGGAGGAGGAGGAATGAGGAGGAATGAGAAGAGTAATGAGAAAGTTTCACCCCAGAATTTTACTTCAGGGTAAATTTTCAGAGCACGTTTAGAAATACACGGATTATTGGAAGTACAAATGACTTTAGATATCCTGGGCATGAGTTTTGACTTGCTGGTTCTGAAAGGATATCAGAAAGTTTGTGAATCCCCTAAAGCACTTATGAAAATTTCTGTGTGCATTCATATGTGAATTCTTCTTGAAATTTTTTCACAGTTTTTCTTTTCTAAGACTTTTTGTTTGTTTGTTTTTGAGACAGGGTCTTGCTTTGTAGTTCAGATTGGCCCTGAACTCAGCCTCAAACTCACAGCAGCTCTCCTGCCTCTGCCTCCCAAATACTGGGATTACAGGCCCTGAGACACCACACCCAGTACTGTGGTATGTGGTTCTGATTGCTGCTGGGCGTGAGTCTCCACACCCTTTGTTGTTGTATGTGGTTACTAGGGATCAAACTCGGGCCCTTGCACTTGCAAGGCAGGTGCAGGAACCAGTGAGCTAAATCCCCTGCCTTTTTCTAAGATTTTAAAGGGGTTTTGACCCAACATATGAATAACTACTACATTAAGCATTCCTTGCTTGAACTGTCTGCTATGAGGCAGAGTAACCTGGCAGGAAAGGCCTGGCAGTGAAGAGAGGATCTCCCCTTCAAAACTGTTGGAAATGACTCATCTGTCTGACTTCCTCATTTTGTAGTTGATAAAACTGAATCCTCTGGAACTACAAATCCTGTCAATCTGGCATAGTCATTCACAGTGAGCTCAATAGGAATTACTTTGACAGATGTTTCTCTTATACTCTTGTTTTCAGATTTGGGTAAATGCAGTAAAGGAGAGATGGTAAAAATAGAAAGAAATAATTGACCATCACGGCCATGGCTATTATATTTGATGAGCCTGTGTAGGGGGTATAGTGGTGAGCATAGCTGCCTTCTATTATATTTGATGTATTTTTAAAGTAACACTTTGTAACTTAAATGACACAAAATTTTCAGATGTGTATATGCAATTGTGCTCATGTACAGGATTCTAGTGTGTATTTCACTAGAAAAAGGTTTAATATCTAACACAAGCTCCTCCAAAGTTCATGACCCAAAAATGGTTAAAAATCACTGGTGTTAATAATTTTAGTTAAAGAAATTAAACTATAAAGAATGAAGGGACTTGCTCATTATTTTGTAGCTAGGGCTGGGGTTCAGGTAACCCTAACTCCAATCCTAAGAGGATAACTAAGATTATAATTTTATTTCAGTGTTACATACATTGTTTCACTCAGTCTCTTTATCAGCCACCTTACTCTTGTAGTTCTAAGGTTTTTTCCTATTTAATAACTGTGGAAAAGATCTGATCAAATTCAATCAAGAGCTGGAACACTATAGACCAAATACAGAAAAGCTTTTCAAATAAGTGCACGTCTGGACTGTAAATCATCAGCTGGTGTATTTTCAGCTGACTGTGGGCGCATAAGGGCTTTAAACTACAAGTTGGGCTTTCATAAACATTCTAAAATTGACTATACTTAATTTAGACAGAAAGAGATTCTTGAAAGACTATTTGATAAATTATTCAATGTCCAATACAGACAAATAACCAAGCCAAAGTAATACACAAGCAGGGATATTTCAACCAAGATAATCCACTCATGTCATGGGAGTATGCTAAAAGAAACACTAATGTTTAAGATCTACCTGTCATTATTTATGTTGTTAGTGACTTGACATGGCACTTTTTGCAGTTTAGCTAAACCAATCAGATACCCTAGATATAATAATTCAAAGAAGAGTCAAATTTTCCATTTGAATCTAGTCTCATAACTTTTTATCTTATGTCCAACAATTATGAAGATTTATCTGACTGACTAGTGGTCACATGCCTGTACTTTTGCTACAATTAAAATACGTATCTCCCTGTGCATATGCATAAACTATAGATTTTAGTTTTCCAGACTTAATAATTACAAAGCCAACCTACAAGTGGCTTCAAGTGGGTGTTGTGAGACCTGACATGCAATTTTCCATGGTAGAATATTGCAGCATATGAAAGAAGCTTGGACTGGTGCTAGAATAGAGAATCATCCAAAGAACTACATAAAATCAAAACAGACCCACACAGACCTTTAAAACACTTCAAAATTATTTATATTCATAGTGACTTCAACTAATATATAACTCTTTGGAATTTTAACTCAAAACATGTTTAAGAAGGTAAGTATTAAAAAAGAAAAAGTACCTTAAAACTATGTCTGCAGTACTTCAATTACAATGGCTAGTGGTTTAGGAATTGGCTTTGCTTCTATGTGACCCCATAGAAAACTGACTATATCAAAGTTTACAGAAGCTGAGTGTGAGATGCTGCCAGCTCAAGTATAGCTGATCCTGGTTTACAGAGCCAAGAAAAATAGAAATTAACAGGGTGATTGAAATGGGGAAGCCTAATTAAGAACTAAGTATCAAAGGATCACAAGAGGTTGAGAATTGAGAAAGGAAAGGAAAGATGGATTAACAGTAGAAAGACTCCGTCGTATTCCAGAAAGAATGATTAGCATCAAGAATTCAAATAGTAACAAATGCTGGAGAAGTAGCAGGGATGAGGGTGGTGTTGAAACACTTTGATATCCTCTGTGGGAATGTAAACTAATATAATCACTATGCAAATCAGTACAGAGAGATTCTTCAAAAACCTAAAATTAGAAATTGCCTTCAGTCCAACTATTGCCCTTCTTGGTAATTTCCCCAAATTTAAAGACATTTTATTACAATGATACATGCATGTCCATGTTTATAGCATCAGAGTTCATGGTAGCTAAGTCTGGGACCGGTAGGCCCACCAACAGATGAGGGGATAAAGAATGTGTAGTATTTATATACAGTGGAATATTACCCTGCCTTAAAGAAAATAAACGGGTTATTTTGAAATAGCTAATCTGGAATAAATCAGGTTAACTGTCTTATAAAGTTGAAGAATGAAATTGAAGCCAAAAGGAGGAAGTTAGGAAAGTATTTATGGAAATAAGAAAACTGGAAATATATCCTGTTTCCAGGAGGAGATTGCACATGAAAATCCAAACTGCCTTCTTTGTTGTACTGTCTTTGATATAGAGCTGCTTTCTAATTGTATGAGATCAAAGATTTACAAATTATTTATAAGCAATTGTCTTTTAATTTTTATTTGCCATCACCTAGTAAACAAAAGTTATGTTTTCAGTTTAACATAAGCTTCATCTGAACTGTTTACAGACATAATATCAAGATCTTTGCTAACCCAGAGAGATGCAGGTGGCATAGTCATGAAAAAGATACTCTTCTCCCCCGAGTATGAAGTAACGGGGCCCCTGATTCTGTGTATTAAAAGTCAGTCCTTACTCAGTGTTCCAGAGGTTTTGCTGAGTAGTACAATCATTATCATAAAGTTCCAGATTTTTTTTTTTTTGAGACACAGTCTTGCTTTTTGTAGTTCAGGCTGGCCTTGAGCTCATCCTTGAACTCATAGCAATCCTCCTGCCTTTGCCTCCCAAGTGCTGGGATCACAGGCATGAGCCACCACACCTGGCACTGTGGTATGTGGTTCTGATTGCTAGTGGGCATGAGTCTCCATGCCCAGCATTGTTGTATGTGGTTTCCAGGGATCGAACCTAGGCCTTTGCACTTGCAAGGCAGGCACCAGAGCCACTGAGCTAAATCCCTGCAACCTCCAGAAATTTTTAAGTTTTTTCATTGATTCATTCTGTGACCCACTGATTGTTTAGGAGTGTGTTGTTAATTTTCCAGGAGTTCTTGCCTTTTCTGAAATTCTTTTGTCATTAATATCTATTTGTATTGCACAATGGTCTGAGAGTATATATGGGGTGCTTTCAATTCTTCATTATTTAGTTAAACTGGCTTTGTGTACTAGGGTGTGATCTATTTTGGAAAAAGTACCATGTGCTGCTGAAAAGAATATATACTCTGTTTTAGAGGGATGGACTGCTCTATGTATGTCCATTAAGTCTGTATGTTCAAGGATATAGATAAGCTCTGAAATTTCTTTACTGGGTTTTTTGTTTTGTTTTGTTTTGTTTTAGTTTTTCTGTCTCTTTGCAAATGTAGGGCATTAAAATCACCTGCTATGATTTTATTAATGTATATTTGACGTTTTTAATTTCAGCAATATTTTCTTCAGAAAGATAGGTGCTCCAGTATTCAGTGCATGTGTTTATTAATGTTATTTCTTCTTGTTAGATTTCTCCTTTAGCTAGTATATAGTGATTTCTTTGTCTCTTCTAAACAGTTTTAACTTAAAGTTTACCATGTCTGATACTAGAATTGCTACATTTGTTTTCAGGTTTGTGGTGCATGAAATGTGGTGCATGAAATATTGTTTTCCATCTTTTAGGTTTTAGTCTATGAATATTTTTTCAATTAGATGAATTTCTTCAATGCAACAGATTGTTGGATTCTGTTTTTTGATCCAGTCTTCCCTTCTTTGTCTTTTGATTGGTGTGTTGAAGCCATTGACATTGAGAGATGTGTTGGTTATTTACTATCATTGTCTTCTTTATCTTTTCCCATATCAATTGCTTCCATTTTTCTGATGTTTTTTGTGGCTATTTATCCATTCACCTCACTAGTTTCCTGTGTGATTTTAGCTGTGCCTAACTGATTTTTTCTGTTGAAAATATTCTTGAGTATGCTGGTTTATCATTCATATATCTTTTGAGCTGATCTTCTTCATGGAAATGTCTTATTTCTCCATCTCTTTTGAAGGATAGCTTTGCTTCATAATTGTGCACTGAAAATTATTTCTTCTTAGAGCTTGAAGTACCTCATTCCAATCTGTTTTGACCTTCAGGGTTTTGCCTAGAAGTCTGCTATGATTCTACTTGGCTTACCTTTATATATGATTTATTGTTTTTTGGTTTTTTTCTGGATGCCTTTAAAATTCTTAGTTTTCTCTTTTGTTTTGTTTTCCTGAATATCTGTGAATTTATTGAGGGGATACCTTAGTGAATTCCTAATTTCATCATAATTATTTGGTGTTCTGTAATACCACTTACTTGTCTTTTAAACTCATGTTTGGGGAATTTTCTTCCATGATTTCTGTGATCATGTCAATAAATTCATCTTTGCTACCTTTTGATTTTTCTCTATCTCCAACTAGCATTTAAGTCACTTCTTGTCAACTAGTAGCTGCTAGATAATGTTCTCTTATTTTCTTTTTGACTTCTGTGAGCTCTATCATAATTTACTATTTTTTGCTAAATATGAGACATTGTCTTTGTATTGATCACTTGTGCACTGTATAAACTCTATACTGTCTTTTATTTTGGATATTTCTGTGAGACATCTTTTAAAGAATTCTGAATCTTATTTGAATCTATTGTTCAAATTTTGAATTGTTTTGGTTAGCTCATCCACTTCTCTTACTTATTTCCCTGAAATGTGTGATGAGCATATACTGAGTGTAATTGCTGTGAATTTTCTGTCATCTATTTTCTTCATGTTTTCTAAGTTTTCATAGATTTCTGCTACCTCGGATTTTCTTCCCACTTCTTAACTCCTTGCTCTGCCTCGGTAGAGTTGGAAAAGTTAAAAATCTGTTTCCTTGTTTCCCCATCCTCCTGCTTGCATCTGTGTTCACTTGTATATATCTGTGTCTATATCTATATGTCCAATCTAGATATCTTTTTAAAATTATAGATGGCTCCCTTTTTTCTCCTAAGTGTTTTGAGAGAGGAGGCTAACAGAAGCCAGAGACTAGAGGAGTGTGAAGAATTTGTGGAGAATGTGGAAAATTTAACAGGATATTGCTTCTACACAAAAAATGTTCAGCTATGCACGTCCAGTGCTTATATTTACTCCCTCTGTTATTTAAGTGATTTTGACACTGTCTCTGTGTTTTGCTGAAGAAATGGCTTCTGTTTATAACAGAACCCACAGATCTAATCTTCAACATTTCTGAGTGGTAACGCTTGCAACTACTCTTTGCCACTTCGTCTTCCCTATGCACACAATCTGACAGTTTATTTGTGGTTGCTTTGCAGTGAGGTAGGTGTGATGGGGTGAGGAGACAAGGAGATATTTGGATGAGTGGTTTTAGGGAGTTTAGAAGAGAAAATAGTGTCATATGAGAAAAAAGATTGATGTGCTATCTTATTTTATTGGAGTACTTTTAGTTGAGTTGAAAATCGATCATTGACAGTTTTCAGAGGATATTTTGTGGGGGCAAGGGTGAGATATGGGAGAAATGGAATTCACCCTGTGACTCAGAAAAGTTACATGAAAGAAAAATAAGCTAGGTAAGACAGAAAAATCAAGGGCTTACGATGGGGAGGGCCATGGAATTAGCCTAGTGAAGTTAGAAATGAATGTGAAACAGCTAATTGAATTTTAAATCTTAGGAGGAGAAGTTTATGTGTTTGGAAAAAGAATAGAGAGATACTTTCACATTGTCTTGGGTTTTGAGGTGCTAAAATTTGGCAAAGTGCTGAGATAAGAGGGAGAACTCAGACACCTATGAAACTAGAGTCAATGAAAAAGCAAATGTACCAGAATAAAAACCTAATAAAGACAAGTTTCCCAAGTAGCTCCCTTGCCAGAGAGACTGTGTGCATGCACCCCAACAACTCCTCTGATCCCGCCACTCCAGTTCTGAAGTTAACTCAGGTTCAGGATCCCTTTCTTTCAGGCTCTAGGAATGGGAATTTTGACCCAGTCCAAGTTCTTGGATTAGGGACCCTTGCTGTTTTCCTGGGTGTGATAGTGAATTTGGTGGATGAATTCACTGGCACTAAATTTTTCACTGGGTCAGGACTATTACTATGCAACCAACTCAATTATAGTGCATTAACAGGTAATCCGTTACAGTGATATCCTTCAGGACTAGGTGAGAAATAGCACACCGTCAGGCCCAGTTTGGGGCCTCTCTTTAGCAGTGGGAAGACAGCACCAGTGTGAGCTTCCAGTCCTCTGTTACTACAATGTTCAGCAGTTGCCTATGACTCCTTCCCTCGTTCACTCCAAGGAGCTATTCTTGGAGCCAAGTTCCAATGTGCAGCCCTTCCCTACAGTGTTGTATCTCTGCCATCTTCCACTCTGTGTGACTCTGTCTTCCAGCACTTTTTCTGCAGTCGCTCACTAACTGCTAACTCTGGAAGGCCACTTGAGCAGCAGTGTCTCACATTCTTTATGCTGTCCCCCACTGCAGAAGCTTCTCCTGGTCCTGCTCTGTAGCTTTCTATTTCTCTGTGAGCAGAGAAGTTGTTAGTTTCACTTTGCCTTTTCCTGGCACCTAGTCTGCTGCCGTGGGTGGCACCACAGATCTCCTCTTTGATGTGGGTCACCTCTTCTGTAGCACTGAGCCCTGTTTTCTTCTCTTCTGTCAGTTGTCTCATGGTTCTCATATTCCATCCACTCACTTCGGTTCCACTTTGAGCTATTATTTTCTAGATTCTAGTCACTTGTCCTGGAGAAGTTGAGTTGCTAGTACTCGCTGTTCCATCATTTCGTCTATGTATAGTCTTTTTTTTTTTTTGAATGCTTTCACTTTTACGAAGTTTTAAGATACATACACATAGTAGTTCTATTTATTATTTTATATTGCCAAATAATATTTGATTATGTGAATAAATCACATCTTTTATTCCATTCATAAGTTTAGGTACATTTGAGTTGTTTCCTCTTTTGAAATATTAGGAATAATACTGCTATCACCATTTGTCTATATACTTTTATATGGACATGTTGCCGTTTTTTATGCTGTTCATAATGAAGCTTTATAATCTTTTTTTTTTGAGACAGGGTCTCATTTTGTAGTTCAGGCTGGACTGAACTTGAAATCTTGAGCTTGCAAAGCAGATGCCAGAACCACTGAGCTAAATCCCCGGCCTTATAATCCTTTAATTCACTTAAATGAGTAGTGATAACTTCTACTTAACTACACATAGCAATAATGCTAATCTTCTGTTTTCTGTCATGATTATTATAACTATAATTTTTTGACTTCATCTTTATCATTTTTATTTGTTTTGATGTTTTGGTACCGGAGATCAAACTCAGGACACTGTTTGTGAGGCAGCCATATTGCTACTGAGTTGAATTCACAGCGCAATCTTTTTCATTTTTATTTTTTTTAAATAACAAACTTTTGTCTCTTAATTAAAAAATTTTTTTTCTATTACCTTTATCATTAGTTTCACTTCAGGGCTTGTAGTTTTCTTCCTCTTCCCTGCTTTTGGTTAAGTTTAGTCTTTGGTGCTAGTATAATAAGGTATAAGACCAGGTTATTAATATGAATATTTTTCTTCTAACTATGAATGTTTATGATGTCCCTTAAGAAGTGGGTTAGCTCCAATTCATAAGGTTTGATATTTTGTGTTTCTTAAATTCAACAGCAAATATGTATAATTTTTTAAAGGTTTTTTTTGTAGACCTAGTGACTATACAGAAATTTGATGCTTGACACATGTATGTGAATTTTCTTTTTTTAAAATTATCTTTATTGGTACATTATGAATACACATGATAAGCACATTCAACTTTAAGAGATTGTACCAGAATATGACATGACTTGATTCTCATTTTTTCCCCTTTACCCCAGCCCCCTATATACACAATCATTTTCTTTTTTCTTTATTATTACCACATTCATTTTCCCCTCGTTATTTGCCATTACGCTCTTTCCTTTGAAATATTTTCTACTTTGCAATATCAACTATACATACTACAACTCATTTACAACTTCATATTCTCATATCAGAGAAAAGATATGATATTTACACATCTGTGACCTATTTCGCTTATGAGGACATTGTCAAGGTACATCCATTTGCGTGTGAGTGACTCAATCTTATCATTTTGAATTTTCAACATTTAATGGTGTCTCTGTTTCTAATTCAATTTCATTATGATCCAAGTATGAGATGTGATCAAACTATATGGTAAATGATTAAGTAAAATAATTATTACAAAAAAACACATTGCCCTTAATCCCTCTCAAAATACTCCCCTGTGCTTCAAACACCCTCACTACTTCCAATTGTCTGAAGTATTTCTGGAAGACCCTTTGTGTGAGTGTCTGTGAACTGTGAGCATTGCATGAGTTTTTTAAATGAGAAAATCAAAATATAAATAAAGAGCAAAATAAAAGATAGATAATAGCAAACAAGGAGATAGAGTTTTGCAAAAGGAAAATGGATCATTAGATGCAGAGGAACAAGGAGAGATAATGGAATGAAAAAAGATGTGTTACGTAAACCTACAAACTCTCCATGAGAAATGCAATCATTATGTTCTGTAAACATGTACTAAGAAAAAGTAAAATGAAATCAGTGAATACTGCTGCAAAGTGTCACCCAAGGAACAGTCAGTTCCATAAACCATTACATTATGTCATCATCCATCTAATTAACCACAGCTGATGCCATGTCACATCTAGCTCTTCCTCAAAGTAAAGATGAGGAAAGATAAACATTTTGTAATCCATTCTGAGGGAGACAGAGTTAGAGGACGCAGCCAGAGCACTTGTGGGAAGCTCCAGTCCCCCGTGAGTCCCACAGCAAAAGGATTAACAACCAACAAACAACAAAATTGGAACATTGAAAAAAAGCCTGAGCCTGGGCTTGACTCTTGCTACTTTGAGCAGCAGTGATACACTGAGCTCACTGCACTTTTTTTCGGTACCAAGCCTTCACACCTAAAATCCCAGCATGCATAAGGCGAACGAATATCCACAATAATCCTTTTAGTTGAAGATCCCGCAGGGTGGGGCAGACATCCCTAAGTCCAAGTAAGTCGTCCTCAGTTCTTGACACAATTCAAAATATGCAGGCAACAAGGAGAGCACAGCTTACAAAACACATGAAAGTTTAGTGCTTCCTGAGTGATATGGGTCTAGTTTTAATCTTCAGCAGGTTGAGCCCCAATTTTTCCAGCACCATTTATTAAAGAGGTTATCTTCCCTCCGTTGAGGATGTTTGGTTCTTTTGTCAAAAATAAAGTGGCTTAGTGTGTCTAGAGTGTGTTAGTGATAAATGGGTGTTGGCTTTTGTCAAATCCTTTTTCTTCATCCTTGAATCTGTTAATATAGTGTATAACTTTTATTGATTTACATATGTTAAACCACCGTTGCATCCATAGAATGAATCCCAGTTAGTCACTATGTATGATCTTCTTGATAATCCTTCATATTCTATGTTAGTATGTTATTGAGGAATTTTGCATCTATGTTCACTAAGGAGATTGGCCTATAGTTCTCTTTTTTGGTTGTGTCATTCTCTGTTTTTGGAATCAAGGTAATTCTTGCTTCACTAAATGAATTTAGCAGCATTACTTCCCTTTCAATTTCATTGGTTTGAGAAGTAATGGTATTTGCTCTCTCCTAAATTTTATGTAGAATTCAGCAGTTAAACCATCAGGACTTGGGTTTTTCTTTGTTGGTGTAAGTAATTACATTTTCAATTTCATTGGCTGATATTGGATTATTTAGATTTTTTGTGTCTACTTAGTCCAACTTTGATAAAGATCTAACTATTTTTTAAAATTTTAAAACTGGGCTGGGGAGTTAGCTCAGTGGTTCCGGCGCCTGTCTTGCAAGTGCAAGGACCTGGGTTCAATCCCCGGTAACCACATACCATACTGGGCGAGGAGACTCACACCCAGCAGCAACCAGTACCACACACCACAGTGCCGGGCGTGGTGGCTCATGCCTGTCATCCCAGCACTTGGGAGGCAGAGGCAGGAGGATTGCTGTGATGTGAGTTTGACACTGAGCTCAGGGCCAGCCTGAACGACAAAGTGAGACCCTGTCTCAAAAAAAAACCTTAAAAAAATTTTTTTTAAACCTGCTGGAAGATAGGATTGGTAGAATTCCTGAAGTTATTGGCATAGGAAAGGCATTCATAAGCAAAACCTCAGTGGCATGTGAATTAACACAAAGAATAACTGGGATTTATTTCTATTAAAAAATCTTCTGCAGGGGCCGGGAATATAGCTCAGTGGTTCCGGCGCCTATCTTGCAAGCACAAGGACCCGGGTTGATCCCCAGTAACCACATAACAATACTGGGCATGGAGACTCACGCCCAGCAGCAACCAGTACCACATACCACAGTGCCGGGCATGGTGGCTCAGGCCTGTAATCCCCGCACTCGGGAGGCAGAGGCAGGAGGATTGCTGTGATGTGAGTTGGAGGCTGAGCTCAGGGCCAGCCTGAACCACAAAGCGAGACTCTGTCTCAAAAAACCTTAAAAAAAAAATCTTCTGCAAACCAAGAGAAACCACTAACAGAGTGATGAGACAATCCACAATGTGGGAAAATAATTTTACCTGCTGTTCTTCAGACAAAACCCTACTACCTAGAATATATAAAAAAGTTTTAAAAATCAGGCCCCCTCTAAATATAAAGACCCAATTGAAAAATGGGCATCTGAAATTAACATTTTTCAATCTAAGAAGTCAAATCAAAAACCAAACATATGAAGGGGACAATGTTGAGATTGTAACAAAAAAGTAAGGAAACAAATTTTATATATATGGGGGGAGGGTGGTAGGGTGGGTGGGGCTATGGGAAAAAATGAGAATTAAGTTGTGTCTTATACTGGTACAAATCCCTATTATGGAGTGCAATCATGATGTGTATATTTAATGTACCAATAAAGATAATTTAAAAAAAAAACAAACATATGAAAAAATGTCCAACATCACTGGTTAGTCAAAAGATGCAAATGAAAACAACACTGAGATCCCACACCATTCCAGCAAGAATGGCAGCTATGAAGAAATCAATTAATAACAAATACTGGTGGGGTTGTAGGGGAAAAGGAATCCTTCTCAACAGTTGATATGAATATAAATTGGTGCAATCACTGTGGAAATTAGTGTGGAGATTCCTCAAAAACTAGGATTATAGGTTGATTTGACCCAGCTATTCCTCTGTGGGTTATCTTCTCAAAAGAATTAAAAAGCGTTATAACACAGAAAAAAATATGGATACCCTCATTTACAGCAGCACATTTTGTAGTAGCTAAATTATGGAAACAACCCAAATGCCCCATCAACAAGTGACTAGAGAAAGAATATGTGTATTTTTTAGTAAAACTGAATATTACTCAGCCTTAAAGAATGATATAGCTAAGTGATTGCACACTGTGTAATGGGAATCCGAGAAAGAATATATGGAGGTATGAATTTGGGTATAATAAGAAATTAAAATAAGAAGTATTTATTTGTCAATAAAACTGAGCTGCACTGAAAACCCTGCTCAATGTTCAACCTAGACCTCAGTTACACTTCTCATTTTTTTAGGGTGTTACATCCTGTACCTCATTGTCCTGATTAAGCAAACAGTCACATTTCCCCTTCACAGCCACAAATGAAGTAAATTTAACTAAGCAGGGAGTTCAGTTCCTGATAAAATAAAGATCGATAGCCATTAACTTCAAAGAGTTAGGGAATCTGCACAGATGTTTTACATTCTTTCAGTGACCTGATTTTTCCCTATCAATTGGAAACATACTCTTAAGTGAAATAAATAGGACATATATGTGTAAATACTGAATAATCTTCCTGGTCTGAGAAACTCAAAATGTAAACGAGAATTATAATGCAAATTAGGCATTGTGAAATTGCAAGAAAATATTGAAGGGAGAAGGGGAACTAGAGATGGGAGATGGGGGAAGGGAAAAAAGGAAAGAAAAAGTATCAGAAAGGTGGGAAAAAACAATTGGACTGTTTAAATGAGGAGGGGTTAATAGATATATTTCAATATTGTCTGTAGTATAATTATGGTAGAGTAATGAGAGAAAATATACTCTCAACATTTGTCCTTGTGGGTATATATTAGTAAGGACTCCCTGTTACTTTTAATATATATACGTGTGTGTGTATATATATGTGTGTGTGTGTGTGTGTGTGTGTGTGTGTGTGTGTGTGTATGGGTTTTTTTGAGACAGGGTCTCGCTTTGTAGTTCAGGCTGGCCCTGAGCTCAGCCTCAAACTCACATCACAATCCTCCTGCCTCTGCCTCCCGAGTGCTGGGATGACAGGCGTGAGCCACCACGCCCGGCACTGTGGTATGTGGTACTGGTTGCTTCTGGGCGTGAGTCTCCACGCCCAGTATTGTATATGGTTACTGAGGATCAAACCAGGGTCCTTACGCTTGCAAGACAGACACCAAAACCACAAATTCCTTGGCCCAATATTTAATACATTAATAAAAACTTGAAAGAAAAAGAAAAGTAGTACACACCTAAAGTGCAGAATAAACAAATCTAATATTAAAAAATATAAAAAGGACTTGAGAGCTACTTCAGAAAGAGGTGAGGATGGTGGAGTAAGTGTGTTCAAAGGGGGAGTATATAAAATGTTATCATTATTATTATTATTTTTTTTTTTTTAGGTTTCTTTGAGACAGGGTCTCGCTTTGTGGTTCAGGCTGGCCTTGAGCTCAGCGTCAAACTCACATCACAGCAATCCTCCTGCCTCTGCCTCCCGAGTGCTGGGATTACAGGCATGAGCCAACATGCCTGGCACTGTGGTGTGTGGTACTGGTTGCTGCTGGGCGTGAGTCTCCATGCCCAGTATTGTTATGTGGTTACCGGGGATCGAACCCAGGTCCTTGCACTTGCAAGACAGGCGCCGGAACCACTGAGCTAACTCCCCGGCCCTATAAGATGTTATTTTTTAAGGTAGTTGTCCCCCCAATCCTCTAGTGCCCATGGATGGGGTTTGGGAGGTGACTGGATCTTGAGGAACTAATCCATGTGTTACAGAGATGGATCACAGGAGATATGTGTCTCTCTCCATCCTGCTCACTGCCATCTTTTCTTCTTCCTGCCTGCCTTTCCAGGAGCTGTTTCTCCTCTGTCATGCCACGCTCCAATTCCTGCTGCATTAGAGCCAGATAACTATGGACTGAAACCTCTACAGCTGTAAGCCCAAATAAACTTTTCTTCTTTTGCTTGAGTGTCCAGTATTTTGTCCTAGCTATAAGTAATTAAGACAAATGGGATTCATGGCAATGTGCCTTTTAGTGCAACCAAATTTTTTCTAATTTCAACATTTGCTATAATTATCAATCACCCTGTACATAAAGATTCAATATGTTTACATTCATTTGAAGTGTACTTTCTGGTGACACAGATGATGGTCTTGGAGTATGCTATATTTTTACCTGGTAAGAATGTATGTTTTGTTGTTGTCTGTAGAGATTTTATGGAAATGCCTATAATAATATTGTTAATATCTTCTCTGCCCTTATTGATCTCTGCTTTGTTTTTCTATCCATTATAGAAAGTGGATCATTATTACCAATTATCACCAATCATTATTGTTAACTCTCGCTTCCTCTCTTCAGTTCTGCTAGTTTATGTTACATGTATTTTGTATTTCTCTTGTTAGATGTAAATAAGTTTATAATTATTATATTTTACTGAATATTTGATACTTTTACCTTTATAAATATTCCTACTACTTCTAGAAATAACATTTAATGTGATGTCTATGTTTTTCTGATGTTAAAAAAGCCACTCCAACTATCTTTTGCTGATTGTTTTAAGGTTTTACCTTTTTGCTCCTTTTACTTTGTTGAATATTGATTATTTTATTATTTTTATTGAGTATTTTACTCCTTTTACTTGTACATTATTGAGTTTTTCATTGTTATTGTTTTAAATTAATTTTATTTGTACAATTTTGATATAGATAATTGTCTACCTATATCTTTGTACTGGAAATATATCTACTCAGATAGCATATAGTTAGATATTTTTCATATTCAATTTTCTAACCTGACTTCTTTCATTAGATTGTATGGCATGATTTTTTAATGTTTTTATTTTATTAGTACATTATATATATATATATATTATGATCACATTTAACATTGAGAATGTGTATCTATACATGGTACATCTTGATTTTCATTTTTCCCCTTTCCCTTGCCCTCCCTACAACCTCCATCCCATATACATAAGCTTTGCTTTCATTTTTGTTGTTTTTAACATTTGTTTTTTTCTTTCTTTTCTTTATTTTCCTGTACTCCCCTTTCCTTTTCCCTTTGAACATTTTCTTCCTATTTCACAATACTTATCATACATTATAGACCTCATTTATACTTTCAGTTTCTCATACTACAGAAACAATACAGTATATATAAATGTGTGTCCTATTTATTTGACTTATGAATATGTCCTCAAGGTACACCTATTTAAATATAAATGAAACTGATTTATCATTCTTTATGACTGAATAATACTTCATTTTGTTATTATTTATTTTTATCTTTAAAAAATTTTTTTAACACAGAGTCTTGCTTTATAGTTCAGCCTGGCCCTGAACTCACTATGTAGCCCAGGCTAGCCTTGAACTCACAGCAATCCTCCTGTCTCTGCCTCCTGAGTGCTGGGATTACAGGTATGAGCTACCATGCCTGGCACTGTTCTATGTGGTTACTCGGAATAGAACTCAGGACCTTGCGCTTGCTAGGAAGGCACCAGAACCACTGAGCCAGCTGGACTACTGGCCCCTGCATTTTATTTATTTATTTTTTTATTTTTTTTATTTTTTAATTTTTTAAAATTATCTTTATTGGTACATTAAATATACACATCATGATTGCACTCCATAATGGGGATTTGTACCACTATAAGACACAACTTAATTCTCATTATTTTATTTTATTTTGAGACAGGTTCTCACTTTGTAGTTCAGGCTAGCCCTGTGCTCAACCTCAAACTCAGAGCAATCCTCCTGCCTCTGCCTGCTGAGTGCTGGGATTACAGGCGTGAGCCACCATGCCTGGCACTGTGGTATGTGGTACTGATTGCTGGTGGGCATGAGTCTCCACGCCCAGTATTCTATTATGTGGTTACAGGGATCAAACCCGGGCTCTTGCACTTGCAAGACAGGTGCCGAAACCACTGAGCTAAATCCCCGGGCCCCCTTTCATTTTATTTTTTAAAAACCCACATCTTCTTTATCCAGTGTGTTGTTGTTGAGCATTTGGTCTGTTTCCAAGATCCAGCTATTACAAATTGAACTGCTATAAATCTGGGTGCACAAATATAGTTGTGATATTATGCTTTTAATTCTTTCATATTTATACCAAACAGGGAGGGGCCGGAGATTTAGCTCAATGGTTCCGGCACCTGTCTTGCAAGTGAAAGGGCCTGGGTTTGATTCCTGGTAACCACATACAAGAATCGCCCAGCAGAAATCAGTACCACATACCACAGTGCCAGGCATGGAGACGCACACCTGTAATCCCAGCACTCAGCAGGCAGACAGGAGGATTGCTGTGAGTTTGAGGCTGAGTTTAGTACCAGCCTTTACTACAAAGCAAGACCCAAGACCCTGTCTCAAAAAACTAATGTGTATGTGTGTGTGTGTGTGTGTGTGTGTGTACACCAGGCAGGGAAGTGGAAGAGTCAAATGGGACCGTTAATCTCCTAGATTTGAGGAATCTCCACTCTAATCTCCACAGTGGTCGCACCAGTCTACATTCCCACCGACAGGGGAGAAAGGTTCATTTCTCTCCACAGCCCTGCCAGCAGTTTTTGTTGATTGATTTCTTCATAGCAGCCATTCTTTCTGAAATGAGATGAAATGCCAGTGTTATTTTCATCTGCGTTTCTCAAATGAATAGCGATGCTGAACATTAATTTATGTGTTTCTTTCCTGCCTTCTTCATCTGAAAAATGTCTGTTGATTTTAGATGCCCATGTTTGAATTGAATCTTTAAATTTTGGGTGGCTGAATTTTTTAAGTTCTTTATGTATTCTAGATAGTAGTCATTTGTCTGAAGATCAGCTGATAAAATTTTCTTCCCGTATTGTAGGTTGTATTTTCACTCTATTGATGGTTTCTCTTGCTGTGCAAAAGCTTTTTTATAAAATTAGACCCCAGTTGTTGATTCTTTCTACTAGTTCCTCTGCTGGTAAGTTTTTGTGCACAGTCTTTCCCTATGCCAATGTCTCTAGAGTTCTCACCAATTTATCTTCCAGCAAGTTTAGCTTTTCTGTTTTAATATTTGGGTCTCTAATCCACTTCAATCTTAATTTAGTGCATGGTAAAAGACATAGATCTAGCTTTAATCTTTGGCAGGTTGAAACCCAGTTTTTCCAGCACCATTTGTTAAAGAGACTATCTTTCCTTCATTGAGAATATTTGGCCCTTTTGTCAAAAATAAGATGACTTAATATCTAGAGTTCTTTCTGGATGTTCTAGTTTGTTTCACCGATCCTCAGATCTGTCACTTTGCCAGTGCCACGCTGTTTTTATCACGGTGGCTTAGTAGTATAATTTCAAGCAATGAAGATAATCAAAAATTACAAAAAGAAAGGCAGTATATTTGTTAAAAAGAGGAAGGAAGGAAGGACACACTACCTGACTTCAGTATATGCTACAAAGCTATATCAACCAGAACAACATTGGGCTGGGGAGTTAGCTCAGTGGTTCCTGTGCCTGTCTTGTAAGCACAAGGCCCCAGGTTCGATCCCCCGGTAACTACATACAATACTGGGCATGGAAACTCAGCCCAGCAGCAATCAGTACCACATACCACAGTGCCAGGCGTGGTGGCTCATGCCTGTAATCCCAGCACTCGGGAGGCAGAAACAGGAGGATTGCTGTGATGTGAGTTAGAGGCTGAGCTCAGGGCCAGCCTGAACTACAAAGCGAGACCTTGTCTAAAAAAAAAAAAAAAAAAAAAAAAAAAAAAAAAAAAAAAAAAAAAAAAAAAAAAAAAAAAAAAAAAAAAAAAAAAAAAAAAAAAAAAAAAAAAAAAAACAGCATAGTGTTGGTATTGAAATAGACACATAGAAAGCAATGAAATAGAATAGAGACCTTAGACTAAACTTTCACCAATGAACTGATTTTCCACTAAGATGCTAGGAACAGACACTGGAGAAAAGATAGTTTTTCAATAAATGGGGAGTTGGGTATTCACATCCAGATTCTGGTAATTACCAGTCTATTCTCAACCACTTTAGATTTCAAAGGTGAGTGAAATCATATTGCTTCCTGTGTACTCTAATTGCCACCTAACAATTTTCTTACTCTCATACTGATCTTTCAATATGTGAAATAAGTGTTATAAACATTGCAGTATAAATCTATTCATACTGTCTTATGCACATGACTTTTGAATTAGCTTAGAGAAGAAAATGAAAAATATGTGTAGTTAAGCTATCTTTAGTCTTATCCACATAAGTATCTTTATTTTAGCTCTTTAATTTTTCATGTGCATCAATTTTTTTCAGCCTGAAGAACTTCCTTTAGTATCACTTGAAAGACACATTTCCAGCAAGAAAAATATATTACATCTTATCTAAGAATATCTTAATGTGTCCTTCATCATTAAGGGTAATATTGTTGGTGACAATTTTTCCTTTCTGAACTTTGAACATGTTATTGTCCCATAGCTTTCATTCTCTTTTATATAAAATCCCTTGTTAATCTTATTGTACTTCCCTGTGCTTTAATAATTTTTCTTTTCCCACTTTCATTATTTTTCTTTACTTTGGTTTCGGCATTTTTACTATGATATGGCAATTTGTAGACTTCTTTCTGTTTGTCCTCTTTGATGTTCCTTGAATTTTTTAGATGCAAAGATTAGTGATCTTCTTCAAGTACACAAAGCTCACTGTTATCATTTCTTTTTTGTTTGTTTGTTTGTTTGTTTGTTTTTTGAGACAGGGTCTTGCTTTGTAGTTCAGGCTAGCCCTGAGCTCAGCCTCCAACTCACATCACAATCCTCCTGCCTCTACCTCCCGAGTGCTGGGATTACAGGCGTGAGCCACCACGCCCGGCACTGTGGTATGTGGTACTGGTTGCTGCTGGGGTGAGTCTCCACACCCAGTATGATATGTGGTTGCTGGGGAACGAACCCCGGTCCTTGCGCTTGCAAGACAGGCACAGGAACCACTGAGCTAACTCCCCGGCCCACTGTTATCATTTCTTTAAGGATTATTTTCTGTTTACCCATGTCTTCTTCTAGTATTTCTACTATACATGTCTTATACTATTTCACCATGGCCTGTTTTTCTCTGATGTGGTTTATATTTTTCTTTATTCCTTTTAATTCCTGTTCTTGAGAGAGCATAATCTGTATTCATCTATATCAATTTGCTGATTTGGTGATTATCAGAAATCTAGTCTTGATGATTTAATCTGAAAATAAAAGATAAAATAAGTGTTCATTTTATTTAGTCTACTTTTCTTTCCAGAATTTCCAGTTTTATAATCTCTATCATTCTGTTACTATTATATGATGATATATCATTTTCATACCTTTAACACATTAAGCACTGTTTCCCTAAGTTTTTACACATTATTTATAATAGCTGCTTTGATAACTTTTATCCAAAGTTCAAAATCTATGTGTTCTCTGGGCCAGGGATTTAGCTCAGTGGTTCTGATGTCTGCTTGGCAAATGCAAGATCCCTAGTTTGATCCCCAGTACTACATACCACACTGCGGGGTGTGATGGCTCACACCTGTAACCCCAGTACTTGGGAGGTAGAGGCAGGAGGATTGCTGTGAGTTCAAGGTTAGCCTCAGCTGCATAATAAGTTCAAAACCAGCCTGAATTACAAAGTGAGATCTTGTGTAATTAAAAAAAAAAACCTAGAGGTTCTCAAAAATCCTTTTAATGTTCACTTTACTTCATGTGGACAGGTCATACGTGCTGGGTATGGTTCAAATTTTCCTACAAATATATGTGTCTTCAAATTGCTATTTTTGTTGTAAACTGAACACATAACAATCTCATAGCAATTCTCAGTGATGGGTAACTTCCATTTACAAGGCTTGCTGCCTTTTTAGGTGATCATTCCTTCTACCTCAGCCTCCCAAGTTGACAGGAGCTCAGGGGTGCAAAAGTGAACCATGTATTTATTTAATGAATTTCTTAACTGTTTCTGCAAAGTCCATTTCTCCTGGATAGTGCAGTATCTGATGTCACTTCTCAGATGTCCTCCACCTTTTAAAATCATTTAACCTAGCTGTCCTGGCTCAGCATAAACCATTAATTTCTTCTTAAAAGTTATGCTTAAGCGCACTGAGCTACATGGGCTTTCACTATTTACCACAGATGTGTGTGTTTGGCTTGGAGACTGCCTCTACAGGCCAAAGAAGTGAAGTTGTGCTTTGCTTTCATCCTTGGCTGGGTGAATCAGAAGGTCCCTTCATGGCCCTTAAGAGAAATCCCTCGCTGGTCACAGCTTGGCCATGTATAAACTTTCAGAGCTCTGGGATGAATGTGCCTTCCTTTATAACTGGATTCTTCATCGTCAGTGTGAGGTCAGAGTAGTTTATTACTCCAGCAGTGTTTGCTCAGAGGTTACACTTAGGCCACATGAGTCAGCTTTCAGTTTTTGCTTGTGTATGTACTTTAGGGAAAGTACTGAAGTCTGCTCACGTTATGCTTTGATTCCTCAGGAGTAATTCCTGTATTCATCCCGCCCAAATCACAGAGATTCCCACAATCTAACAGGGCTCTTCTTGATTCTTTCTTTACCTAGTTATCTTTTTACACGTCTGGACCCTCTGCCCTTTTGCTTCTGTCAGAGCTGTCAGCTACCTCTTAATTGGTCCTCATTCAAATCTATACTTTTTGACAAGGCACTTGGCCATGGAGTCTTCACCCTCCCCACTCCTCGATGATCACTTAAGTGGAGCTGTCTTTACAACCTACCTTTTCCAGTCAGCGTGTATTGCCCTTCCCCAGAGGAAGAGATAACACTACAGTGGTATCCTGTAGTGATATCCCTGCTCTGCCAGGGGTGCTGACTGGAGAAGTATGGTAGTTTTCAGTTTTTGTGCTTCTGCCAGCTTGAAAGCTATTCCCCGGAGCTCACTAGGGTGTGACAAATCAGGCCTCAGTATTCTGCCCCCTGCCAGGGCAAAGGCTTCCCTCTATGATTGAGAATTGATTGGAAGGAAAGATTTTTGGTCCTCCCAGCCCTGTATTCTACAAAGACTGTGAGATCTTCTACCCAGGTTCCCTTAATGAAGCTTGAATCACACTTGTTTGTTGACTTTAACATTTTCAATACTGTGCTTCTAACCTTGAGGCTATTTATAAGAAATACACACTTTTAATGGTGTGAGTGTTCAAATGGCAAATACGGCAGAAACAAATGTTTCTTTGTTTTCTGCATGGCACACACACACCCCCAATTGCTCTCTGAATGTTGGAGGTGTAGGTACACAGGGGACATGTTTCCATACTGAGATCCTCCCAGAATGCGTCAGTTGTTGAAAATTTGACCTTAAGTTTGAGAAAGTCTAAGTGTGTCATATAGTCAGTTCTCCTACTGTGCACTACATTTTGCACTGCTGTTTCCCTGTTAATTTTTCCCCTGAAAAATTAACATTGCAAGATACTTGAAATAAAGTGGCTTCAGATAATGGAAAAGAAAACCTTTTCTTCTGCCTACATATTTTACTGTGCTCCAGACTAAATTCCTTCTGCCATGAGCACACCTAAGTCATTTCCTTCTCAGGCTCTCTGGTCATCAGGAGCTTTAGAAAGGGTATTTTTTAGAGAAAATATGAATTTGAAAACATAGTCAAGTTTTCTAGTGCAGCTTTTCTTTAACTAAACATTCCTGCTGCTCAGACTTCTTTTTCTTACAATAAATATCTAGCAGTCTTTAATTTGGGGTGAAACAGACACACAAGGAGTATTGGTTTGAGATCTTGGCCCAACTTTCCCACTAACATAATATGTAACCTGTTATCCTTTCTTTCATTCAAGCCTGTTTCTTCCTATATAAAAAGAAAGTGCTTTGGTTCGAACAAATCTTTTAAAACTTTCAGTGATATGAAGAACGTACTGTGACACACTGTGCCTCCCCTGAACCAGGTGATCTCTGTGGTCACTTCCAACTCCACATATTTCTGAAATCTAAGTGCCTGTTAACTTTTTCCATGCTGTATACTCTAGGCCAGTTTGTTTTGGAAGAGCTTCCCACTTGGGGAGATTTTCCCAGTAGCACACAGAGCCCAAGGCACATATTCCCACACTCCACTCCTATCACCCATTTTGGGTCACAGTCCCTAGTAATTTGGTTCGAGATCTGTGAAATTCCAAGATGATCACTATAACCCAGAATATCTCCTGCAGCTTTGACTAATACTTTTATCCATTCCTGTAAGTCTTCACAGGATCTTCTCTTCTTAAGGATTTAGACTCCTTGGAGCATGAAAGCCACACGTGGACCTTCATATTAGCACCTTCCTCCTTCACGTGTGAAACAAGTAATTCCTTTAAAGTGAAAGGTGTGACTTGTGGTTTTCCTCAGTGAACTATAAACTACAACAGATATAAACTATAAGAGATAGATAGTCAGTTCTAATGAAAGTCTCATTTAAGATAATCCACAAAGCACTGATCTGAGCAATGGGCAATGATAATCTTATTTCTTTAGATTCATGGAGTGATTGCAAGGTAAGGGGAAGAGTCATGGGTAGGACAAAGCAGCTAGTGCATATTCAACACACTAGACCACTAATCTTAACAGCAAAGTAAAACAGGGACGTCTACGTCCTTCATGATCATCCAAAGCTTGCCTGCCATTTACCCTTCACAGGCCCTTTCAAATTTGTATTGGGTCTTAGTACTACTCATCCTTATTTACAGTGTTTGTAGTAAATAAGCTTCCAGAGAACTCACATAGTCCTTAACAAATTGATTTAGAAAAAGTCAATAAACTAAATAGAGGAACAAAATAATGCAACCTTTGAAGTACAGAAAGCTGATCCAAGAGTCATTTTCAAAGGTGATCTATGTGCCAACATGAATGTGGTAAAATTTGATATATGTAGCAGATATTTATTTTGGCCTCTTTGTTCACCTAATCATTCTATAAAAAAGTAGAGTCAAAGGCTCACTGTGGCCCATGTTCCCAGTAGAAGAGTCCTCGGTGATCTTGATTAGCCTTTCCACACATCATGACCACCCTCAGGAAAATTGGTTACCTAGCCAACTACAAAATCTATACTTTTCTTCACTGGTAGTTAAATTATAATTTCTTTTAAGTATCTGATCTCACATACTTGCTTTGACTGTACTACTTACTCTGGTAGGAGATTTTTTTAAAAAAAAACCCAAGGAAGTGATGTTATTTCCTGTTTTTTTGCTGGTGGTTTATGAATAGCAGCCAGAGTTCACTGCTCAGCCAAGTAATGAGTCTGTAACCTAAAACAAGGAAGAGAATTGATTTAGAACATCTTCTATATGGTGCCACTGACTTCACTGTGAAAAATTAACATTGCAAGATACTTGAAATAAAGTGGCTTCAGATAATGGAAAAGACAATGTTTTTATCCACTATTCAGGAGTAGACTGTGTAACAAGAGCCTTAATAATATTGTAATGGCAACAATTATTGACGATCACACTGATAATAACAGCAGAATGTAGAGAAATAGTGACTCTATATCAGAAGATTCAGAGCTAACATTAATATCTTATTTTCTAATAAGCAACTTGTCTTTATTAATAACTAATATTTATATTAATCTAACACTCATTCTTTTTAAAATGCTAGTTATATGTTGTCAGCATGTTATGAACATATGTCATTCAATCTATGGAGGCAGACATTATGTTCTCTTCACCATATATAAAAACTGCACAAACTTTAAAATATTGTGATTTTCAAGTCACAAAATTATTATTATTATTTTTTTTTTTTTTGAGACAGGGTCTCGCTTTGTGGTTCCGCTGGCCCTGAGCTCAGCCTCAAACTCACATCACAGCAATCCTCCTGCCTCTGCCTCCCGAGTGCTGGGATGACAGGCGTGAGCCACCACGCCCAGCACTGTGGTATGTGTACTGGTTGCTGCTGGGTGTGAGTCTCCACGCCCAGTATGGTATGTGGTTAACCCAGGATTGAACCCAGGTCCTTGCGTTTGCAAGACAGGCCCTGGAACCACTGAGCTAAATCCCCGGCCCCATCACAAAATTATTTTTAAAAATTAATTAAGTTTATTGATTATCGTAGTTACTTTTGTCTTGATGCTGAGATAAAACCTGACACCCACAGTTAAAGTGCAAGAATTTATTTAGACATTTCAGTCTGTAGTCAGCTGGCTCCAAGGCAGAGTGGACATGGCAGTGGGGTGTCACAGAAGAGAGACAGTTCAAGGTGCCCACATAGTAGCAAAAGCAACAAGACAATTTAACAGCATCTTTTTGATTCTTTTATCTTATTCTGATTACCTACGATTTTATAATGCCAAAAATAAAGTGTCTTGCTTCATTCTTTAGTATTTCTGTAATGCTTGCTAACATTTTACCACAGACAAAAGAGATCTATAGTTTGGAAGCTTGGACAGGATCCAGTATCTGGAAAGCACTTTCAATTTTGATATTTTATATGCACCATATTTACTTTAATATTGCCATCCATTTTTGGTAAATTATACTAGTATATAATTTACTGCAATGGATCAGTCCATTTTGTGCTGCTATGAAAATCCATGAGTGTGGTACTTATAAAAGGTAAAGAGTTCATTTGGCTCATGATTCTGGAAGCTTGAGGGACCACCTTGCATCATACTGGCATCCCAAGGGCCTTGTGGCACTGTCACAACACAGTAAAGAAACAGAAAAGAATTGGTGGTACAAAAAAATAAGATTAATTTGGTCCTACATCTCTAGAATTCCTGAGAGACAACATTATTTCATTTGTAAGGGTAATGTCTCCATGGACTAACCACCTCCCACTAGGCCTTGCCTCTTCAAAGTTGTACCACCACCAAACTCTGCCATAGTTAAGACCAAGCTTCTAGCACAGGAACTTTTGTGGCACCCGCTTCACCTGTATGCAAACAATAGGAAGTAATAATGTTGGTAGCAACATGTTGTACCATATAATAGTTAAAAACACAAACTTAGAAATAGCAAGGTATGAGTATTATGAGTAATTTAGAGAAAAATAATGGATAGTAACCAGAGGTGGAAAAATTCTAAAAGATGATATGAAGAGTAGTAAACACACAAAAAACACTTTTTCATTTATAGGAGCAAAGATTCAATTTCAAGAGAATCAAGAAGTTTGAATTTTTAAAAAGCTCTATAAGTATCAAGATAATTTAGAATGATGTAGACAAAAGAAGTCTGGGTGGTTTGATTGAAAGTAACTATCACTTTTTAAAACATAGACAAACATTTGAATGTGTATGTACTTCACCAAAAAAAGAACAACACCTAAACTATCTGAATGATGAGTAAAGTTGGTGACATTGTCTATTTGCCTTCCTCGAGCCCCCTGTCAGCTGTACATATAATGTTCATTCTGCAAAGTTAATAACATACACATAAATCATGTCCCACTTGTGCTATATTTACACACATATTCAGATATACACATATGAATTGACTTACAGAATGTTAGTTTATACCTGAAATTTGTTGTATTGAGTCACAGTCTCTGAGTCACTAAAGTGGTAATCCTGATCTTTTTGCCATGGACTGAATGATAAATAAAAGTCAAAACTTTCCAAATATACAGTATTACCTTTAAGCCTTTAAAATAAAAAAAATGCTAAGTGAGGCTAAAAAATAAAGAAGCAATTAAATATATAATTAAATGGGCATTATGTAATCCAGAAATTCTACTACTATATACTCAAAGAAAATGAAATTAGTAAGTAGAGTAAATATTTCCATGTTTCTTTCAACATTTTCCATAATAACCAAAATATAGACTCAACCTAAATGTCTACCAATGGACAAGTAGGTATAGAAAAATGTAAGATATATATATATGTATATATTTTCACTATATATATATTTCACTATGTATATTTCACTATATATATATTTCACTATGTATATTTCACTATATATATATTTCACTATATATATTTCACTATATATATATATATATATTTAATTCAGCCATAATAAAACTTAAAATCTTTTCATTTGGATTAACATGGATATACCCAGAGTGAAATAAGTCAGGCACAGAAAGATAAACATCACATAGTCTCACTTGCATGCAGAATCTAAGAAAGCTGGTCTCATAAAATACAGAGTAGAATTGTGTTTATAAGAGACTGAGGAGAATAAGGAGGAAAGAGGCAGGAAAAGGTTGATTAAAAAAACAATATGCCCATTCTGGAAGCCAGTTCCGTATTTTCTTACAAAGCTAAACATAGTTTTATCATGCAACCGTGCGATAATTCTCTTCAGTTTTAATCTAATCAAGTTGAAAACACGTTCTGATAAAAAACCTATGCATAAATGTCTATAAAAGCTTTATTTATAAATTCTCCAAACTGAAAGAAACTAAAAAAAAATATTTTTCAGTAAGTGGGTGGATAAATACAAATCCAGATGAAGGAATATTCAATGATTTTAAACATTGGACTCTTAATCTCCAAAATGACAAGGTTGAATCTAATATATGTTATTAGTCATTATATTGTGTGATTTTAACTTTGTATTGTTTTGGAGAAATCAACATTATAGAGACAATATAGATTGTCTTTATAGACAATATAGACAATATAGAAATATAGACAATATAGATTTGTCTGGTTTCAGGGATTGGGGGAGGAAAGGAAAGAGATAAATAGGTGGAGCCGAGAGGACTTTTAGGACACAAAATTTTTCCGAGTGATATTATAATGTTGATATATGCCCTTATTCATTCCTCCAAACATGTAGAACTGCACAACACAAAGAGATAACTTTGACTATGGGCTTCAATTGATAGTAATATGTCGCTATTGGCTCACTAACAATAACTATCAGAACACAATAATGAAAGATGTAATCAACAAGGAATACTGTATACAAGATGTGCAGTAACTTGGTGTTGTCTTCTAAATTGCTTAACAAATCTAAAAACTTTCTAAAAAACTAAATCTGTTACACTTTTCAAATATTAAAAAGTTTTTAAAATTCAAGAAATAAAAAGAGATATACTGCCAGAGTTTGATAAGAACAAGTTTTGGTGTCCCATATCACATTAGGGTGAATACAGTGAAGAATATTTCATTGTATACATCAGAATATAAGGGAGTATTTTGAATGTATTCACCATAAGGAACTGTTCAAATTTTAAAGGATGGATATGCTAATACTTTGAGTTGATTATTAACATATACATATATATTATATATCAAAACATTAGAACTCATAAATACATACAAATATTTGTCAGTGAGCACAATTGACTACAAAATAAGAATACATACAACAAAAATGCATATTGAGTGTATGATACTGAAAATAAAATAAATCTTGTGGAAATTTGCTGTGCTTTTGGAACCATGGAAAGAGTGTCATATATCAGAAATCATGTAAGATGATATTTTATGAATGTTTACCATATGACAGCATGTGGCTGGACTTTGGGAACTGAAATTAAGGAGTGTAGTTCTTGTTCTCAAGACTACTAAGTACGAAAAAGTTGTCTTCATTTTAATGATACTTGAAAACAATGAATGAACTCTACATTTCTAGTAGTAAGTTTGGGTCCTAAAGTGTTGCAACAGTTCTCTTGGGTTACCAAATTCTTTGACTGGGGTATTGACACTGCAAGGGAAGTACTAACAATGCACGACGTAATGAACAGGATCCCAGCGACTACGCTGCCCATCTGCTAATTTGAAATCTTTGTTTTGAAGCCTTCAGAGGTGGTCAGCACCCACTTTAGATCAAGTAACTATAGCGGCAGCAGTTTTAACTTATTTTAAGAAAGGCCTTAGCGGTTTTAAAAACAGAGACTTTAGGATCAATAGGATTTAGAATCAATTATTACCTGTGCTATTTGGGAGGGTCTTTGATTTCCTAAATTCTGGTTTTCTTATAAAGAAAGGAAAGAAAAAGTTTGAGGGTTAAAAAAAAGGAAACAGGGCTAGGGGTTTAGCTCAGTGGTTCCCGCATCTGCTTCACAATCCCTTAGTTCAATCCCCAGTAACCACATACCACAATGCCCATTGTGGTAGCTCATGCTTGTAATTGCAGCACTCAGGAGGCAGAGACAGGAGGATTGCTGTGAGTTAGAGGTAGCCTGAGCTACATAATGAATTTAGGACCAGCCTTAACTACAAAGCAAGACCCTGTCTCAAAAAAAGAAAGAAAAGAAAAAGAACAAAAAAAGCTTATGTATATAGGGGCAGGGGTTGTAGGGAAGGTTAGGGAGCTCGAGAATGGCCAGAGAATCCCACTATAAAATAAAGAGAATATGAAATAAAATATAATAGATGCCCAGGTAATATGATGGTTCATCCAAGTCCAAAAATGAGTTTCCAAAGCCATCTTTGCTGTGAATGTAATAACCATGACCATGAAGAACAAAGTACTAAATGTCCAGGTTCCAAAGCACTGGCCACTTCCAAGGAGAGATACATCTTTCCCCATCAGAAAACGGGATCCAAAAAAAGAGTGAAACCCACCATAGTTCAATAAAGAAATGTTTTAATACTTAAAATATGTTTTTTCAATAATAACCCGCTAGAGGGCAGGCTTGCTCTGTAATACATGAGGGTATATAAACTGTTCCAAATGACGATATATCAGAACAGGTAGGGAAGTAAAACAAGTTTTGTACAAAGTCATGTATGTGCTGTCACACAGTGTTTGTTGAGAAAACAAACAGCAGAGGGCCCAGGAGTTAGGTCAGTGGTTCTAGTGCCTGTCTTGCAAGCTCATGGTCCTGGGTTTGATCCCCCTGGCAACCACATACAATACTGGGGATGGAGACTCACGCCCAGCAGCAACCAGTACCACATACCACAGTGCCGGGCGTGGTGGCTCACGCCTGTAATCCCAGCACTCAGGAGGCAGAGGCAGGAGGATTGCTGTGATGTGAGTTTGAGGTTGAGCTCAGGGCCAGCCTGAACTACAAGTGAGACCCTGTCTCCAAAAAAAAAAGAAAACAAACAGGAGAACTGACATAAAAACTGGGGTGTGATAAAGCACACATTCTCATAGAAAATACTGCACAAGGGTAGCTATTCTGATATAATAAACATGACCGTGAACAAAAGTAGTTTGGACAGAAATAAATACAGCTACCGCACAGTCACTGTGTCTCGCAGCCTGTTTCATTCTTCACCTTTGATTCCTGTGCCAACACACACTTCTTGTATCACACTTACATCATTAATACCATCACCAACAGCCAGTGTGATAGGTTTCTCAGGTGAGATTTTTATCAGCCTATTACTTTCATTTTTTTCAATGGTGTCATATAACAACATAGTATAACCAAACAATTTCTGCAACTTCCATAAATAGCTTTTCATACTCCCTGAGTGCGAGAAATAAGCTGGTCCCAGCCACTGCCAGCCCATGCTGAATCACGTGATCCTCCATAATTCTCTCAAGCTGCCTCAAATGCACAGCACATTTGTTGTCTGATTTCTGCTTAATAAGTTCAAGGATGTTCACAGATGTATGAAAGTGTCCACATGATATACTCACACTAACGGCAGATTCATGTCTGTTTGCAAAACCCATATGTCAATATTAGCCATTCTCAATGCTGCAATAGTTTCTCAAACTTTGTGTTGCAGTGTGTCTTCTACTGCTCTAGCCCCCAGTAATATCAGGTTGTTCTCTGTGAACTGGAAGACTTCAGCCAATGTTTCTTCCCTTTGTTGCAAGGCGGTCCTGGCTTCAAAAGGCAGGTAGTAGGTCTCTCTCTTCATCCTCACTAGGTGTCCATTGTCTATAGGCTGTACACAGGGTTCTTAGCCTTTTCAAAGCAAATTTGTCTACCTGGATTCTAGTTGTCTATTTCTCCAGCTATGCAATTAGGGAGAACTGATGATTCTGATCGTTTAGCAAATAAAAGCTGAACATGTTTGAACTCATTCTCCTACAATCTGAATCAAATTCCAGAACATGAAGCAGTTTTTACCATTCCGGTTTTTCAAGTATTTTAATTTCCAAAATTTCTTCAGAATTGCCAGAAAATACAGTGTCAATTCCTGTGGCAGCTTCCGCCAGGGCCTTTTCATCTGGTGAACATGCATAGATAGTACTCCAGCTAGGATGATGCCAGGCTGTACTGCCAGGAACCGTCACCGATGCTGTCACTATGAATATGCTGATCTGCGCAGTGCAGATGACCTCTTTGACGAAAAGATCATGTTCCCTTGTTAGTTTAGCTTCATTTTCAGGACTAGTTTTAAAAGAAGAACTGCTAGTAAAATGGAATAAGTTGTAGAGGTGAAATTACCAAAAAAATGTTCACTAAGGTTCCTCCTGAAGGATAAGATGTCGGTCCTTCAGGTATGAGTCTACCATTGATTTCTTGGTTATTTTATGTCTATAACTGAGCATTCCCAGAACTGCATCTCCTTTTCTATCGGTGTTGCAGTTTTATTTGTAAACACATAGACCACCTGTCCAAGTTCTTCATTCACATCATAGGATTGACTTGAGCTTTCTGATCTAATTCCTTGTGATAGAGATCAAGATCCCAGCCAATAAAAAATGATCCAAGAAATTTCTGCATTTCAATTATTACATATAATGAAATTGGAATGATGAAATTGTAGCGCATCAGACAAGCAAGGAAATCAGAAAAAAGTAAGAATCTTGCTACTATTTCTTTGATGTTCTGTTTTTTAATTATATCAAGATTCATCCTATTTTTCTTCAGCTTGCCAGATATATTTCAGGATAGTACTGACGATGGCTTCAGAAGTAAGGATTATTAGATAAATTATCAAAAATGTGTTCTTTAACTTTTCCACAGTGGATCTTTCCTCTGACTTGCTCTTGTAATTTGATGCCATTTTAGTATCCATTCCAGTGTCTACAGCAACACCAAAAATGTCTTTAATAATTTTGTTTGTTTGTTTTTGTTTTGTGGAGATCAAACTTGGGTCCTTGTGCTTACAAAGTAGGTGCAGTAACACTTGAGCTAAATCCCCGGCCCTCCTCCTAGTTTTTTAATCTGGCTTCCCAAAGTAAGACATCTTTAGGGCCCAAAGTCTTTGCAGTTTCTCCCGTTTGCTGAGTTATTATCACATATCACATCCCATGAATCTGTAGAAGTCTACTTCCGATTACTGGTATTCTATTACTGCTATAAGACTGTCCAAACTGGAAACTGTAACCCTAATGTTTCTGTTTCTAGCTTGTATCTCCATCCAAACTAGCAGTTTTAACATGACACGAACTGTCAAGTCAATTCGAGGAGAGAATAACTAAAATGTGGAAACAAACCATGTGTGTTAACTGATGAAAACATAAAACTTAGTGGTGTAATTAGATGAAAGATTATTTGACCATAAAAAGAAATGAAGCATTTATATATACTATGATATACACAAACTTCCAAAACATTATTCTGCATTAAGGCAGCCAGATAGAAGGTCACATATTGTAAGATTCCATTTCTATGAAATATCTAGAGTAGGTAAATCCATACAAATGGAAAACAGATTTATGCTTTCCTGAGGGAAGGGGAGCTAGGAATGGAAGATGAGTGCTTAATGGATAAGTTTTCCCTTTAAGTGATGAATATATTTTGTAAGTAGTTAGAGTCTGTGTTTGCACATGTTGGAGATACAAATAGCTCAAGTTATGATATTTCAACATGTGATTTCTTATTGCTTGGTGTTGATATGGCAGCCTATAGGCAGGCTGTATATGTACTTCAAATTTAACTTAATATTGCCTTCCATTTTCCTTCCTCAGCACAACCCCATTGGCATAGCTGACTATGGCAGGAAAAACTGGAGTCCTTGGTCTGCCACTAGTCTAATCGCAGACTACTTTATCCAATCTTTACCTCCACTCACATCTCTACTCCAAAAAAAAATTGTCCCTCCAGTGTCTCTTGGGCTTTTTCAAAGCCCTTTCAAAGCAAATTTGAAAGATATTCCATGTGGACTCTGTTTTCCAGAGTAGATCCCTCCCTATTCTTCTGCTTGTTTTAATCCCAGCGTCCCTTACTTGA